>JAOTOM010004824.1:0-282500 GCA_034440615.1 Ashinkailepas kermadecensis
TGGTAATCAGTTCCAATTCATAGTGCAAAGCAGGGTTAAGGTGATAAACAGGCTGATTATCTGGGCTTACGGCCGCGTAAACTGATAGCGGCTATCTAGCGCACAGGTTGTGATACACAAAGCTGGAAATTGAAATCGCACATGCCACTGCCGCAGCAGCGTCAACACACAGCCACACACAGCCACAAACAACCCGCAGCAAATGGCGGCACACCTTGTGGGCGAAGTAGAGTGCGCGCTGCGGTCGCTTGTTGAGCATGGTGTGGTAGGCCATGGCGACCCAAGGCTCGGGGTGAGCATCTGCGGAGCTGGCCATCAGCTGCGTCGCCAGCAGCTCCAGGTCCTTACTCTTGCGCTCGCGGTGGTACACATCCGCCAGCAGGTCCATGCCCGAGGTCAGGTATGGGTCCACCAAGCGTACCTGCCGACGGAAACGTGTATCAGCTCGTCCAGGTCTAAGGTCAGGTATGGGTTCATTAGGCGTACCCAGTGACAGGAAGGTACACCATCAGGTTCAGGAGTCAGGTCAGGTATGGGTTCACCAGGCGTGCCCGGCGACAGGATAGTACACTGTTATGTCCAGGTCTAAGGTCAGGTATGGGTTCACTAGATGTACCCGGTAACAGGAAGGTACACCATCAGGTTCAGGAGTCAGGTCAGGTATGGGTACCTGGCGCATGTGGCGCACGAAGGCTTCAGTCGGTACCTAGCCACAGTCAGACTTCAGTCAGTGTTTGGGTACAGACAACTGTCAGGCAGTGACTAACCACAGCGGTACCTTAGTTAGTACTTGACCAAAAGACCAGGCTTCAGCCAGTGCTTGGCTATGGTCACACCTTAGTCCATGAACGGCTGTGTATACCACCTACAGGGCAGAAACCCGCATACACTCGCTGCAGGGTGGTGAGCCATACATACCTACTGCATGGTGGTGACTCATACATACCTGCTGCAGGGTGGTGACCATACATACCTGCTGCAGCGTGGTGACTCATACATACCTGCTGCAGGGTGGTGACCTATACATACCTGCTGCAGGGTGGTGACCCATACATACCTGCGGGTGGTAACCAATACAACAGGGTGGTGAGCCATATACACACCCACTGCATGGTGGTGACCCATGCATACCTGCTGAAGGGTGGTGACCCACACACACTCACTGCAGGGTGATAAACCATGCACACCCACTGTGGGGTGGTGACCCATACATACCTGCTGCATGGTGGTGATCCATACACACCTACTGCAGGTTGGTGACCCATACATACCTGCTACAGGGTGGTAACCCATATACACCCACGACACGGTGGTGACCATTACATAACCGCTACAGGGTGGTGAACCATACACCCCCACTGCAGGGTGGTGACCGATACAACCCCTCCCCCTCCCTACAGGGTGGCGACCCACACACACTCGCTGCAGGGTGGTCACCCATACATACCTGCTGTAGAGTGGTGACCAATGCACACCCACCACAGGGTGGTAACCAGTACATACACGCCACAGGGTGGTAACCAGTACATACCCGCCGCAGGGTGGTAACCAGCACATACCCGCTGCAGGGTGGTGAGAGCATTACGGTGGTCTCCGCTGTAGTAGAAGGCGCGCCCCAGTGTGACCAGCACGTGCGCGTTGTCGTGCAGTGGCGACCGTTCGTCCAGTTGGCGCAGAGTGTGTGCGCACGACATGTACTCCTGCGCGTGCAGGTGTGCGTGCGCTCGCAGCCACAGCGACACCCTGCAACACACTACAGCACTCAACTTTTGACCAGGGTGTTGAGGGTTGAATAATCTGTTCAAAGATATACTGGAAGAGTGGAAAATTGTCGACAAAACTAGAGAAAACAATGCTTTCCTGGATGCAATGTTCTTCACCTGTATACAGTTAGGCATGCTACAAGTATATTTATGTGATATATTTTCCTGGTGCAATGCTTCTTCCAGTCGGGACTTGATAGTTCATGATTCCCGTTATCTATGCCGGCAGGAATAGTGCACCAGCTGTCCCTCTTCCACGCGTGGTATGCACGTGTGTGCACTGTATGGGATGGCCTATCTGTGAGAATGCCTCGAACGGTGAACACATCTTCGCACACATTTGGCTGCTGATTTTTTCACGACACTTTATGCACGTTCCGCGCATGTGTGACTGAATATACGCTGATTCTTTAGCATTATTGATACTTATGGTACAGTGTTTTAAACACGCGTGTATCACGCGCTTATTCATGACTTCATCTATTACTGGAATTGTCCGTCGATGATGAAACAAATACAAATACAAACACGACGATTCAGCATTAAAAGTGGTCAGTTGAGAGTTGAAAACTATTTGTGATAGTTGAAAACCGTTCTTAGCTAGGTATCATTTCACTTGACAAGGTGGGAACTTGGGAACCGTGTCTGTGCCATCAAAGTTAATATCAGCGTCGTCACAGTCACACTGCACCAGGAACAGCGGATGGGGCGAAAACAGGGTCTACCAGTCAGAACCTCAGAATAAGCAAAATATCGGCAGACGTCAACTCAGTGACGGAGGCCAGACACAAGTAAGACGTATGCTGTTTCCAGGTAGCACCACAGTCGTAACTGTCCACCACCCCATGCTGGACACGCTGATCCACGTCCATTCACCACTCCATGTTGGGAATGCTGATCCACGTTCACTCACCACTCCATGCTGGGAGCGCTGATGCACGTTTACTCACCACTCCATGTTGGGAATACTGAACCACGTCCACACACCACCCCATGCTGGGAACACTGATCCACGTCCACTCACCACTCCATGTTGGGAACACTGATCCGCGTCCACTCACCACCCCATGCTAGACACGCTGATCCACGTCCACCCACCACTCCATGTTGGGAACACTGATCCGCGTCCACTCACCACCCATGCTGGACACGCTGATACACGTCCACTCACCACTCCATGTTGGGAACACTGATCCGCGTCCACTCACCACCCATGCTGGACACGCTGATCCACGTCCACCCACCACTCCATGTTGGGAACACTGATCCGCGTCCACCTCACCACCCATGCTGGACACGCTGATACACGTCCACTCACCACTCCATGTTGGGAACATTGCTGGTGCCGTTCACCATGAGACAGGCTACCTCGGTGCCCTTGACTCCCATCTGCAGCAGACCCTGGGCGGCCTCCATCGCCAGTGGACACTCCTGTGGCAGGCCACGGATTATCAGTCCGCCTCGCTGCGCACAATTTCAGATCAGTACCACATGCACACCCGGAATCCTAGAATATCGTCCGAATTGGCCTCAAACTGAATGTTAGATAGCACAGCATTGGGCATAATGGGTTATATAACATGTTATCACTTTAGGTGTATGGCGCACAAGTTGATGTTGGGATACTTTCGGGATTGAATTTCACAATCTAAGATCCGAAGCAAAACTATTTTCATGGAGTAATTTTCTGATGGTCTCAATTGGAGATGCCACTTTTGGAGAACAAAAATTAACCGGGGACCACACCGGCCCAGGACATATGGATGTAGGACCGGCCCATGGATCAGGCTTTACAAAATTAAACCAGGGACCACACATGTCCAGCAAAGCTGGGTTTACGCCCAGCCCATCGACCGGGCCCATCAAATGTTGGCCTGGCTTTCGACATAACCGTTTAGGGCTAAAAAAACATTTATAAGATAATAAGTAACAAGTTTTACATATTAGTAGTAACTAAATATTAAGTCTCACAACATAGGCTTAAAATAGCATGTATCATTAAAATACACATATAGCATGAGTGATGTACACTTTTTAGCATTCTTCAACCAGGTATGTTAAGCAGCCTATCCTGACATAACCACTTATAGACCAGCGTATCCTGACCTGGAACGGTAAAAGACTGCCGTTTTTTTAATTTCCGGGCTGGTCCTCGGTCTAAAAACGTGGCATGCTCGTCTCGAGGCTACATCATGCTTGGTAGTCCCGCTTGTGCGAAATAGTGCGACATGACTAATTTTGAGAACAGATTAGTAAGGATTGGGACCCACTCCTGGATGTGATCTCGATATGGGATCCCGAGAACGTCCAGCGAACTACGTTCGAATTGAGGCAGTCATTAAGCAACATTTAACAGACGGCTGATAAATTTGGCTCCCTGCCGACCCCCATTATAATTTTCGCCCAATGATATTTGAGTTTAGGCCGCATTACCCGCATTGGTTGCATAACACACTATTCATGTTACTTAAGATAAACATAACGAAAAAGTCAGCATGATCATAATAATTATTCTTGGTACCTAGGGCTGCACTAGCTAGACATTTCCGTTTTTAGTCGGCCGGTCTTCCTCCACACTACACACGTGGTCGGTGTGGAGCTAAATCCGCCGCCTCACCTCGACGGCAGCCGCCGTTCACGAGAGGACTGGAAAACAACAACACGAGAACCGACAAAACTAAGAGAAACTGCATCCGACCTTGCCGCGAGAATGCCTCTGGCCTTCGGCAGAGGTGCCAGATCCGGGATCCTACCCAAAAGCGCTATACCTGACGCCTTCAGCGAACGCCAGCGCGTCCGCCGACC
Source organism: Ashinkailepas kermadecensis (assembly GCA_034440615.1). Lineage (NCBI taxonomy): Eukaryota > Metazoa > Arthropoda > Thecostraca > Neolepadidae > Ashinkailepas > Ashinkailepas kermadecensis. Next base: position 4,569 of record JAOTOM010004824.1, read on the forward strand.
AGCCGTGCCGCCTTACCCGGAGCACCTCCTTGTAGGCGGTGATGGCGGGTCGCTCGGTGCCGCACTGCTGGTACAGCCGGCCCAGCGCCATGTTCACCTTGACCGTGCGCTGTTTGGCCGGCACCGACTCCAGGATGCCCGTCGCCTGGCCCAGCTGCCTCTGGTTGACATAGCACAGGTGCAGCTGGTACTTGACGTCTGCAACAGTCGGCTCGTACAGTCCCAACGCGGTCTGCTCACTTCGCAGCCAGTCAAACGCGACCTGCTAATTCATCGTTCTGCCATCAAAAGCTATCACCATGTAGACACCAGTGGGAGGGCCACCATGCACATGCTGATATCGTGTCACATTGCTAGCTGGATGGTTTGGAGGTGGAGTGGGATGCTTAACTGATTTGATATATAACTATGAATGCGAATTCATATACATATATATATATATATATATATATATATATATATATATATATATATATATATATATATATATATATATATATATATATATATATATATATATATATATATCATCGACCAAATAACACAGGCTCCTCTGAAAAAGAATGCACTGCACAAATTAAATTGGCATTTCAGCTTAGTCATACAATGTATTACTATGGCAACAACTTTTGAGGCCAGGTGGTTCAGAAGACCTCCCCCCTCTCCCACGAAATCAGACACGGTAAAAACAATAGTGGTATCATGAATCTGACCAGTTCTTCCACCTCTGACCTTATGCCAGGCATCTGGTTCCATGAAGCACATGAGTACTGCTGAGATTGATAATCCTTCAGCTTGCTCAAAGGCATGTGCCAGAGCATGGCTTGGGTAATGGCACATGATGTTCTAAAATTATCACTGACATTGCTAGATGTCATAATGACACAAGACAACACTAACAAACCAATTAATGTGGACTACCTCTCAATGGATAGTCTCATTAAAGTATATGCTTTGTAGCAGATGATGAAATGTTTAGTTAAAAAATTAGATTGTTAATAATGCATCAAGATAACTGTGTGGACATTTTCTAAATCAAGGATCCTGCAAAGTAAACATGCAGGCACCTGCATCTGTTTGTGCATTGGCAGTGCATTAAACTCTTCGTATAAATTTTGGCATTGAAGATGAAATCTCACACCTGGAGAGATGTTCAAGATCCATGCCACAAGCTCTACTTAGCTTTGATGATGTTCCATCAAAGCATCATAGCATGCTTCTGAGCACGAATATATTTAAATAACTGGTGAAAATTTCATGACGGTTTGTCCAGGAATTATCGGCAGTAGGTTTCATTGCATGCTTCACAGGTAAGGAAGACCGGTTCTACATTTCAACACATTTTCTCGAATTTAGGCATCAATTAAAGATATTGCATTTCCCACAGAATGACGAACAACACAACGGTTCCAGCTATTGCGCATTGCCATATAATGAAGAATATTACTGACCAATTTCTGATGTGCAGTCCTTTGGGAACTCCGGCTGTTTTCCCTTGGCTTTTGCCAAAGATTTGCGATACTGTAATGTCTTCTTATAGAATGCCTCTGCTCTTTTGATGTCTCTCAGTTGGTACAAAGCATTTGCACAGTAGACCAGAGTTTGATACTTCTGGGTAGGCGACAGGCAGTCACCCTGATCCATAAGGGACACAGGCAGGGATAAACATACCTGAAAGCAGACACATTATATTAAGATACATTTTCTATACAATGCAACCCCCTCCCCTCCCTGGTGGTCATAAAAGTATGCAGCTTTTGAGGTATCCCCATTTTGAATCTAGTGCTAAGAATTAGTGCTATTACATAGGATAAATGCGTTTTCCTTTCACTGTTGGTCTCAGTACAAGGCTAGCCATATGAAATACAAACAAAAATACTTCACACTTCACCCTCAGCTCAGAATGCATACCTACCTATGCAGCCAATTTCCCACGTAATACGAACGCAACTCCGCTACCGCACACGTCACAGTTGGATGTGATCAAAGCAAAGGATCAGTCAAGGTCTTGTGTTTACAGTATGACACTGTTCAAATGTGTTCAAAGTTGCTAATGGTTATGACGTCATATACAAAATGCCTTGCATTGATTGGTTGACAGACAGATTTCAGAACAGAAAATGCTAATGCAGCCAATTCTGATCGGTGGCCTCCGGGACTCCGGAGGACGTCTCTTAAAACTGTCAAAGTTTCCCACTATAGGGTGGCAGGAACACAGGTATTCCGAGACGCGGCTCCAGAGCCAGATAACAGTGTTCTCAGTGCGCATGCGCATCATCTTGCAAGTTGCTGTTGGCGCGTTGTTGTCGGCAATTCCGGTGGTTGAGATTGAGACTAAAAGCATCGACCAATGGACAGTAGATGACAAGCAGTCATTAGTATGTAATGGCTTTACTCTCTAGAAGCACACACTCTAAATGTCAGCATTCAAGTTATACACAATAAACATTATACAGACATAGTTTCAAGAAGCAAGTCAATTTAACATGAACAAATGCTGCAAATTGCTTAAAAACAATCATACTGTTGATTGTTATTGTTGAACTCTGCTGAACTCACCAACTGGACGACATTGGAGTAAAGCTCCTGCTCATATAGTCTCTTGATATGCTCAAACAAACTCATCTTGATGTGGACACTGTGGTCTTTATGAACAGCTTGTATCCTGTTATCAGTAAAGAATGTATCTGTATGAATCAATAGTAACAAATTTTAGCAGTCACAAGAAGTTTATTCACATTATTTGCATTCACATAAACCAGCTTCCAGGGATTATCAGCCTGAGAAATAGGAACTATTAACACACAAACATGACCTAGCTTGTCCATCACTTCTGCATGCTTCATACATCATGACCAAATGAGCCACATTCACTGACGAAAATCTGAGGATTCCTGCATGGCGACTCTTTCAGTCCTACTGCCTAGTCGCAATGATTTCTGACCCCACCTCCTGATGCCATAGCTGATGAAGTTGGGGTCATGGCTAGAAAATGGAATTTCCTATCCTTTGTATCTAATTATTGGTCCTTGAGCATCTCTAACATTTGTTTGAGCAAAGGCATCTTTAGGTTGTGTAATTCCATCACAAAAGTTGTAGTACTCAAGTGCACCTAAGATAGCATTCCTACAGAAAACCTGGTAATAAAATGATAAAACATCACTACCTTAAAAACAATTTTCTCACACTGAGAACTTCCTCTTCAAGATAATTGATCAAAAATCAAATGTGCATGTTAATCATATGCTGTGCCAGAGAAAAGCAAGATGTTATACGAGGCAAAGTTTGGTTAGGTTAGGCTTTTTCTTCAGCTTGAAAGCTTTCGAAACATATGATCTGATTTTAAAGTTTTTCTCTATTTATTTTGGGCCATGTCAGATTATGTTAGGGTAGGTTTTTAAATGTTGAATTATTCTATTTAAAAAAAGAAGATATTTTTAACAAGAAAATGCTGGAAAACTATGCTAGGCTAGGTTTTTGTTTTAAAACAGCATTATTCTTCATTACATAGTACCCCACTTGAAGGCCAGTCCTTGGTATTACTTCTCTCAGCAACTGAAAAGCACGCATTTACTCCGGAACTGAGTGGTCAAATCATCCCAATCACATCAAGGAACTATTTTTACATGCTATATCCAAACCAAAATACATAACTTTTCTATACTCAGCGTGCTTTATTCCCACATAGGTGAACTTTGGCCTTGATATGTGAGGCTTTTAAGGGTGCATTGTCGATCATAGGAAACAAAACTCAATTTTGCTCTAAGAATTGTTCAAACAAACAGGTCTGCCAAAATCTAGTGTGGATCAGCATTGAGCACACACCCTTGCACCCAATTCATTTTTTGCAAACCTGATGACCAAAATACAAATGTTTGCAGTTATATCATCAATCACCTTATGGCATCAGAGGCGCTTCAGTGATCACATATATGATGTATAGCTTTTGAAGACTATCCCCTAGAGCATGACATTCCACAGCTTGCCTCCCATACAAGAGAATCCCACCTCTAATTTTCTTATATCCAAACTTCTTTTGATGAGCATACATGCTGTAACCTGCCAATTCAATTTTTTGCAAGTTACCTGTTCAAAAGGTATCTCCATTAACTTGTGCTTCAGCTATGCACACCAAATCTAGAATTTCAGACAATATACCAGCATAAATTTCCCAAATTTTGTTCCTAACAGTTCTGAAATTTACATAAAAGCAAAAGGTATTATTTCCTTCCACAGAATATTTCCTACTTTTTAAGCTTCACCCCCATTTGTTTTCTTGCATGGATGGATAGGCTAGGTCAGGCTAGGGTATGCTCGATTTGGTCTTTTTTATTTTTAACATGACTATTTATGCTGTATTATCCAACTCTAACACTTTTTGGATGTTATTTTACCTCCAGACTGAAAAGTACACATTTGTAAAGGAAATGAGTGGTCACATTACATCAAGCACATTCATAAACATTACACTGGAAAAAGGAATTCCAAGAAATCATAAATTACCTTAGCAAATCTACCCACAAAGATTGATCACTTTTTAGGTAGGTAGGGGAAGAGGGGGGGTTTCTGAACACTTAAGGCATTATGCAACAAATAGCTCTACTGCTGCTTCTGTATGGCTGAACCATTAATTGTACTGTGTTTACTGAACACAAATATGAACAAGCCATCCATATTCAAACAGTTCCTTTCAATGAAAATCCTCTAACCACTTGCAAAAAGCAAATTTAAAACAGATGATTACTTTATAGTGGTGTGCTGTATTCTGAACATGAAAATGTTGTTGTTCAGGATTACCTCACTGTAGCTGTTGTGGTGCAAGCTATTAGTAGCCACTAAAAAATGCTGGTGTAATTGCACAAACAAATTGAAAGTCACTTCCTTATGGTTTCCTTAAGCCAACTGCTCTTGGAAGCCTAAAATGGTTCCTGTGAACTTTGCAACCTCCATACACAAAGAATAGGTAGAATTGGGGACATATCAGAACCTCTAATACCCAAAACCTATAATGCTTCAGAACCTATAATACTAAAACCTATAGTGCTTCAGAGCCTCTAAATAGTCGTCTTGGGGGAATTTTCAATACCTATAATATTCAAAACCTATAATGCCTCAAACCACATAATGCTTGGACCATATAGTTGTTCAGAACATATAATACCAAAATCCTATAATGCTTTAAAGCCCCTAATACTACGTCCTGTGGGAACATTCAAAACATATAATGCTCAAAACCGATAATGCTTCGAAACCTATAATGCTCAATTCCTATAATGCTTCGTTTCAACTAATATTCAGAAAGCATAACTCTGGAAACAGCTAGTGCTTCTGTAACTGTAACCTTGGGTTCTTTTACGACGCATTCAACTGCTAGGTTATGTGGCGTCGCCAACCTCTCACGCCGATTGGTCGCGGGTGGACTCGGTAAATGCCGTCGGTTGTGAGATCCGAACCCACAATCTTGCGATCAAGAGTCCGACGCTCTACCAACTGAGCTACCGCGGCCCCAAAACCGCTAAAGCTCAAAGCCTATAATGCACAGAATCTATAATGCTCGGAGCCTATAATGCTCAAAACCTATAATATCAGCTGACGACCGCATGCTATAATCGACCGTACGGTTCACTCCGCGCCTCCACCGTAGTCTACCAATGGGAGACACCGCCCGAAAGCTTCCAGGTGTATCCGCCAGAGCGGCGACACATGTGAGTGTAGGACATGAATTGCTCGCCGCATTGGCCGCGTTCATGCATTTGGCTTGTGAAGAGCAGGACATTGGAGTGAATGCTCCCTGAATTAAATTACTTGTCGTTGATTTATAAGCTGAGTCACTGGTTTTACGAATAGGCCATTACTTGTCAGTGATTTCTAAGCTGAGTCACTGGTTTTACGGATAGGCAATTTCAGTGTCTAAGTACCACAGGGGTGGATCCAGCTTTAATAGGTGCTGTGGCCGATTATTCCTCTTTGACCGCTGCCGGGCTGAAGTAGAGGAGACCTGGCGCTCGTGTTCCCTTGCATGGAATAGGTATGCGTACGCTGAAGACCAATGACATACCTAGAATTTGTATCCGGGGGGAGATTTTGAAGATGCCCAGGTTTGTCCAGTAATACTCACCATGCTACGTTTCAGTGGCATAATTAGGAAGTGGCGCAGCCAGAAGTTTCTGAATGTGTGGGGGGGGGGTGACGAAAAAAAATGTCATGAAACAGAGATCTTTTCCCAAAAATAACGACATACATAAAACAACACCCCTGTTCAGGGGTGCTGTTTTATGTGCTCCGTATCCCTGTGGAATGCCTATGCCAGCTGGAAAGAGGAATCTCAGTGGAAGCAGACCTCTAACAGCTGAGGAATAAACTGGGTGCCTGATGGTCAGAGAGGGCTGGGATGATCTTTCGATTTGAAAGTGCCCGTGACGGAAGAACAAGACCCCTAAGTGCTAAAGTGAACTAATGAGGTTCCATCTCGGATCCGAAATGTCCCAGAGATGAGAGCACGGATTGACCCAGGATGACGCTTGCATTCTCAAAGCAACTAAGTGCCTAGAAAGATGCTTTTCATCTCAGTAGAGGAGCATATATTGCCAGTAATTTCCAGCATATTACGAAGAACGTTGCCCGAATGGCCCAAAAGGGTGCCTACATTCTCAAGCCACACAGCTGTTCGGAATAGCAACGGTATTGGCGAGATAGGCGCCTGATCTCACGGACTACCTTTGTCTTCCAGCTGCCTTATTATTTTACTGATTTTAGCTGGGTGGATACACTCAACCGATTGGGTTCAAGCTGATTCTACTGGAAGGACACTTGCCCACCCAGTTAACATGCTACCCGAGGTCCTGCTTCCTTAGGCGATGGCAGAGATTATGTATTGGACCAATAGCGCGCCTATTGCCAAAGTCGCCATGTTGCCCAGGACATGGACTACATAACCTGTCAGGATGTAGTGCTTAACATTTGATACTTATATTTTATTTTAAGAAGCATGGTATCTAGGGACAGTACCTAAATGGAGACAGACAGACAGACAGAGAGACAGATACAAATAGACAGACAGGCAGAGAGGCAGACAGACAGAGAGACAGACAGACAGAGAGACAGACAGACAGAGATATAGACAGACAGAGAGACAGACAGGGACAGACAGATCGAGAGAGAGACAGATGGAGAGACAGATAGACAGACAGATGGAGAGATGGAGAGACAGATAGACAGACAGATGGAGAGATGGAGAGACAGAGACAGAGACAGACAGAGACGGAGACGGAGAGGGAGCGGGAGACATAGACAGAGACAGAGACGGACACGGACACGGACACGGACACGGACACGGACATAGATAATCACTCTGAGACCCCAACAATGGCGCCAAAAGCCTCCAAAACGTATTGGACCCCCAAAAAGTGTCAATGTCGCTAAAACTACCGCTAGGGATCCAATCGCATGACGTCGGGATACAAAATATTACATTGGACTAAAAAGAGTCGGGTCTCAGCCCTTCAAAATCGCACTGGGGGCCCAAAAGATCGTGCCGGGCACCCAAAAGTAGCAGCTCCCCAATGGCGTCTAGGGCCCCACATAAACACAATATGACCCCAAAAATCGCATTGGTATCCGAAAAAAAATCCTCCAAAATATGGAGGGATTAAAAAATTAAATGGCCAGGTCAGGAAAATGGCTCTGGAGCACTGAACATATCATCAGATGCCTTGAGGGAGGAATCCCACACCACCACGCACCAGCTAGGAACGATAAACCACGGGGGAACATGCTGATATTAGCGCCGCCCTGGAAACATACGGGACATTGAAGCCGCCGCATTCCTCTTAAATTCCCACTAGTGATTGGCCCACGAGTTCACCTTCCACCGATTTCCATCTTGAAGGACCTGTATTACGGCCCTGTACCTGGCGCGAGTATTGGTAGAGTACGGTGGAGATGTGAAGTAAACTGATAAGGGTGATAATGGCATGCAGTTGTCAGCTGATATTAGATGTTTTGAGCATTATAGGCTCTGAGCATTATAGATTCTGTGCATTATAGGCTTTGAGCTTTAGCGGTTTTGAAGCACTAGCTGTTTCCAGAGTTATGCTTTCTGAATATTAGTTGCAACGAAGCATTATAGGAATTGAGCATTATAGGTTTCGAAGCATTATAGGCTTTGAGCATTATATGTTTTGAATGTTTCCACAGGACATAGTATTAGAGGCTTTGAAGCATTATAGGATTTGGGTATTATATGTTCTGAACAACTATATGTTCCAAGCATTATGTGGTTTGAGGCATTATAGGTTTTGAGTATTATAGGTATTGAAAATTCCCCCAAGATGACTATTTAGAGGCTCTGAAGCACTATAGGTTTTGAGTATTATAGGTTCTGAAGCATTATCGGTTTTGGGCATTAGAGGTTCTGATATAGACCCGTAGAATTATGTGATTAGACTTTCATATTTTGGTAGAGACCAGGGTGGGAATTAAGGCACTTCTTAAGAGATTCTATCTCTGAAAACATTTTTGCACTCAGGGTTCATACTGGATAGGATGGGCTTCACATGTACTCAGACACAAATGTGGGAACAAAGATATCAATAAAAACAAACACAGAACGACATCCAAAAAAAACGCTGGTTATTCCACTTATGGTCACCACTCAAACTAATCACTTTTTGTAGCATTCAGCAGCCGGACCACAGCTTCACACACTCCATCAATCTCAACCACCGGAATTGCCGACAACGCGCCAACAGCAACTTGCAAGATGATTCACATGCGCACTGAGAACACTGTTATCCGGCTCTGGAGCCACGTCTCAGAATACCTGTGTTCCTGCCACCCTATAGTGGGAAACTTTGACAGTTTTAAGAGACGTCCTCCGGAGTCCCGGAGGCCACCGATCAGAATTGGCTGCGTTAGCATTTTCTGTTCTGAAATCTGTATGTCAACCAATCAATGCAAGGTATTTTGTATATGACGTCATAACCATTAGCAACTTTGAACACATTTGAACAGTGTCATACTGTAAACACAAGACCTTGACTGATCCTTTGCTTTGATCATATCCAACTGTGGCATGTGCGGTAGCAGAGTTGCGGTCGTATTACGTGGGAAATTGGCTGCGTAGGTAGGTATGCATTCTGAGCTGAGGGTGAAGTGTGAAGTATTTTTGTTTGTTTTTCATATGGCTACCCTTGTACTGAGACCAACAGTGAAAGGAAAACACATTTATCCTATGAGTTATAAGAAACAAAACAGTGCTGATTATTACGGGTCACTGCCATGCAGTGGCATCCATTGCTCACTTCTTTGTTTGTATGTTTTGGCATTTGATTTGACCAAAAATGAGAATGATATTACTTATGCATATTATGTAGGTACTGATTTAGGTTTTTCTGGGTATTTCTGTCTTAAAGGGTGTTTTGGGAATTTTTGGATTTTTGTCCCGGAATATAATGTTTATTAACGTGATTCGGAAGATGCGATCATTCGTTTTCTCCGTAAATGCTTATGTCTCGGTTAATCTTAGCGATAATATCTATAATGCGCCATATATGCCACACTGCTGTTGTTTGTTGCATAATTTTATCCATCCCTCACCTGGCACTTCTCAGACGTGATTAAAGGGACATTCAACACTTCACACAGTTGATTCAACACTTTTTCACGTAAAAAATGCTTAGTTTCCGCCTCTTTGTCACATAGATGACACCACCATTATTTCACCGCAACGCCAGAAAAAAACTAAGCAGAGCACGGCTTCCGGGCGTGATGTACGGATGACGTCACGATAAATATTACGCTTGTTTTGAAATTATAATATATAAGTTTATATTAGTTTAGATAAGAGTAGATTGTATTACGTTAGGTTAGGTTAGGTTAGGTTGGGTTAGGTTTTCCTATTTAATTATTAATTATCATACTGCTTGTTGGAAGTCCTGAGGAAAGATGACCAGACCGAGCCAAAGCACACTCTTTTAAATATCACTTCGCGGTCCGTCACGATAAACATTACGCTCGTCTTTTTAAATGAAAATATGAGTTTATATTAGTTTAGATAAGAGTAGATTGTATTATGTTAGGTTAGGTTAGGTTAGATTTTCCTATTTAATTATGAATTATCATACTATTTGTTGGAAGTCGTGAGGATAGACGAGACCTGGGTCACAGGGGTCACTTTGAGGTCAACAGTTCGAAAATGGTTTCGGTGTGTGTAGGTTGTGATCCAGTGCCATATGATATAATCAAACTTTGCTATAAGGACAACCAAGCGAGCTTAGACTTCCTTAGATGCCACGGAGTTCTTCCTGCCGGAGTTGTCTGCTCTAAGTGTTCCAAGGCCTGCAGGTTGCAGGAGAGTAGGCATCGGTGGGAGTGCACCGAGACGTTTCGTGTCGCCAGAAGGAAGGAGAAGAGGTGTGGGTTCGTCACAAGCGACTACAAAGGAACTTTTCTCGACGGAACCCGCCTGGAACCGTGGCAAGTTGTTTTATTAATCTGTGGTTAGATAAAGCCGGGACCATCTCATTAAGGTATGTGAACGTTTGTAGCGTTAGCCAATCGAAGCCTCAGTCCCATGCCTATGACGTCATCATACCGTACCGACGTGACTATGACGTCATCGTTCAAATTGAAAAGCAAGCATTTACGGAGAAAACGAGTGATCGCATCTTCCGAATCACGTTCATAAACATAGTATTCTGAAAAAAAAAATCCTAAAATTCCCAACACCATTTAATAAAAATTTACCTTTTTCTGGTCGGTTACTGGTAAACAGATTCCATGCATACAAAAATAATGTCCATGAAAATGTACTGCGGAAGAAATCGGTATGCACTCTGACTCCCAACCCGGAAAGTAAGTTTCCCACTCTGGTAGAGACAGGTCCATTATTTATGAATACCACCATCTTTTTGTTATTTATGCACTGAACATGATGTAGGAGACGACCAAAGGTAGGTGTTCAGTAAACAGAATGTGTTCAGATACCCCCCTCTTCCCCTAGGTACCTACCTACCGACCTAGGTACCTACCTGGGCATTTATCTATCTTATGGCCCTAGAGTGTTGAATACATATTTACCATGTCTAAGAAATACCAGGCATGGGTAATTCGTCACATGAGTGCACATTCGGTTTGACATAAAATGTAGTTACGGATCTTTCCCCACTCTTTCACATATCAATATAAAGAACTTGAAACTTGCTTCACAATGGTTGACTGGCCTATTCGAGGACACATTCTATCCTGTAAGATGAATGCAGTCTCGTTCACAACATTATGTGTGCAAAGAAAGTGTGATCAGCATAAAAACAGCAAAATCGTTGCTAATTACTTCGGAAACGAAATATCCCGTATGCTAAGCACCTTGGATGAAACACGGACGCATCCGTTGTCTTTTTATTTCTTTTTGTTTAACGCCGCTTAAACCATAAATGTATCAAATGCGAGGGTCTGCCGCATATTTACGTATCCCAATGATGCCATATAGAGGATTTTAAATAGTAATTTATTCAATTATTATTTTTGTTGAAGTTAAATGTAGCGAAATTCCGACATCTTAACGATCATTTTCATTGGCTAAAACAATAGATATACTAGATATTTGTGTTCGAAGCAGTGGTGTAGCCAGGGAGAGGGATGAAGGAGGCTGCAACCTCCTGGGGGATCGGAGGGGATCTTCCAGGCGACCGCCCTGAGGGGCCAGCAAAGCTCCCCAGGCCGACGTGAAGAGCCCCTGGACCGACGAAATGGACCCCGGGCTGACGAAAACGGTCCCGGGTCGATGACGAGGACCGCGAGTGAACGGAGCGTACCGTCGGGAAGATTTTGAAGGCTCTTGGCTGGGCAAACATGGAGAAGTTTTAGATCGACGAGGGGCCCTCGGATCGTTACAAAGGGTCCCCGGACTGACGGAGAGGGGCCCGAGCCAATATGAAGGGACCCTAGGCTGACGGCGGAGCCCAAGCGGAAGATCTGATGGCTCCTTATCTGATGGAGAGGGCCCAAGCGTTTCAAAAGGGACCTGTGGCTTGTCGGAAAAAATGCCCTGGGTCGTGAAAGAAACCAATGAGACGACGGAGGGGGCCCTATTGCTGGAGATGAGCTCGGGCCGTCAGAGAGGGCCCTTTGGTCGATAGATGGGGGCCAGCCGTAGCTTGGGGCCCCTATCCTGATGCAGCGGCCCAAAGCTGTTCAAAGAAGGCTTCTGGCCTGATAGAGGAGGCACTGGGTCGCCAAAGAGGGCCCCTGCGTCAGAGAGATCTCCTAGCCGCGTGAGAACCCCGGGCCGTCGGAGAGAGCCCAGAGCAAGCATGAAGGGTCCCTGGACTGACGGAGGGGGCCGCAACCGCACAGGAGGTCTCCTGATAGATGAGGCTCAAGCTTTTAAAAGAGACTCCGGCCGGATGGCGACTGTCCTGAGCCATGGAAGAAGGTACCTGAGCGACGGAGGGAGGGGGGGGGGGGAGGGCAGACCGAACAGGCATGGCACTGGGTCGGCTTTGGTTCGCGCTGATGGAGAGGACTCAGAGCTAACAGCGGGCCTCAGACCGATAGACAGGTCCCGAGCTACCGAGACGATCCGGACCGAATCGGAGGGTTCCGGTGTTACGCAAAGAACCACTAAGCCCATGGAGGGGTACCAAGGTGGTAAAAAGCAGTGATGTGTCCAAGGGGTGAAGGAGCACCCGCCCCCTTGGCGTGTCGGTGGAGCCTTCAAAGCGACCACGCTGAGAGGCAGAGATATAACCAAGGGAAAACTAAAACGCATCCTACAGCTAGTGTGAAAAGGTACCTTGAGACCTCAATACATCCACCCTGAGGGCTGGCAATGGCCGTAAAGACAAGAGAGGGCCCGCCCGAGAGCTGGAATGCACATCCCGGCTGGAAAGGGAAGTCTCAGCTGGAATGGGCCCCTGGCAGCTGAGCAATAAACCGAGAGCCTGATGGCCAGAGGGCTGGGATGCTCTTGGGGACATCTCAGAGCTGAAATTCTCCCGAGATGGGAGCTAGACAAAGCTATTGAGGACTGTGATGGTCCCTAAAAGCATGAGAGGGCCCTGAGGGACAAAGAGGATCTCTGTGAATCATAGAGGACTGGACTGGGATTCTCCTAAGGTTCAAGGCGGCCCCGAATGGTCGAACAAGATGCATCAGAGATTACAACTCAAATATAAATAATAATCCGGTTGGCTGGCAATCATACTGTGAGGAACATCGTGGGTCAGCCAAACAGCTAGAATGTTTATGAAACCACAAGAGCTGCGATACCGGGAGGGATTCCTAGCAACTCGAGAGGGCCCTTGAGGACTATCAGAGCCCCCTGAGACCTAAGGAGAGTCCCTAAGGTTAACGATGTTTGTGAGGAATACTGAGGGCCTGCGTCAGTGCTAGAAAGCCCTTGAAGTTAGAAGGACCCTCAAGGACTGGGAAGGACCCCAAACAGCTGGAGAGGGCCCCTAACAATTGAAGCTGATCACTGAACGCTAGAGAGGACAAGACTGACATGCCCAAGAGGCTCGACAGATGTTCATATGAGAAGAACAGGACCCCTTGAGGTCCGAAAAGAGTCCCCAAGGGCAACAGATGGTTGTGAGGAATGTTGAGAGACAGCTTCAGAGCAATACTGTCCTTGATACTCCCGAAAGACTGTCGAGGACTGGGGAAGGCCAATGAGAGTTAGAGCGGACCGGACTGTGATGCTCCTGATGCTTGGGAGGAACACAGAGGAAAGAACAGAACCACCTAAGAGCTAAGGAGAGTTCCGAGAGCTGGCGATGTTTGTTATATACTGCCGTAGATATGTACCATAGATACTGCCGAGATCTGGGAAGGTAAGCCACCGCCACCTAAGCGGCGGTAGCCGCCCATGTGGCCACGGCAGCCCCAACGACCACAGCCGTTCTAGCGGTGACGACCGCCCAAGCGGGCACAGCGTCCCAGTGGCTTGACCACAGCTGCTCCAACGGCTACGGTCGCTCCAGCGATGGCGAAAAAGAGATTCCAGCGATATTTGTGATGACAGCTGCTCCAGAGGTGTCATTTGCTACGCCTTGGACCGGGTGACAGCGATTAAGCAAAAAGAAAGAACGAATATAATGTGTAGGATGCTGTGTATTGGGCATAGCTGGGCAGGCATGTTGTCCCGAAATCTTGCACTTATTTTTTTCCACTGGTATCCACGCCTGATCTTGAGGAAGTATGAATTTGTTGAAAAAGCTGAACAACGTGGCCTCAGTCCATGGGTGTAATGTCTGGGGGAGGGGCAAGGGGGCATGGCCCTCCACGATGGCCCTCCATGGCCCTTGAAGTGACGATTCGTCCCACTCAATTTCCTTCGTGTCCCCCAAGCATCAGCCATTAAAATGCCCTTGGATGATCGTCCCAGAATTCTACTTAAATTTGCATATAGTGAAAATATTTTTGTAAGAGAATCATCAAAAATAATAGAAGCCGATCTAGCCAATCAACGGGTTTCACAGGCTATCTGTCCTCACAATATCTCCGAGTGGTAGAGCTGGCGTTATCAATTTATGTTTCCAGATTATTCTTCAATAACATGAACCGGGACCATCTTGTGTTTTCGCTTGGGTGTCGAACTGCGCTTCGCGAGGCACCAAATTTGTTTCACCGTAAAGCCCAATGCGTCTCAGGTTATTTTACACTGCGCATATATCAATATCTTTTGAACATCCGTGATTCTGGATGCCCTTGGGTATCTTCAAGGCCATGGAGGTGCGTCTTGGGGTCAGCCTTAAGTACGTAGATCAAGCTAACCTCGTATTCGTATTCGCATTCAGCGACGGGTTCATGCTCGTTCGAATCAATTACCACAAATGCTTCTGCCGGTGCTGAACACTCTGGAAGTAGCTACATAGGTACAAAATGACCACCTTAACAGTCAAGGTCTAACGCAAACTGGTGTCTTCGGTCGCCTCGCATTTTTTCGTCTGAACCCCTTGTAACTGTAAGAAGGCTTACATTCTTTTCCCAAGACATTTTCCATGTTGCTATCCGACAGGACCGAACGACGTCGGACCAGCTCCCGCCTTTCGCATTACATGTTTTTAAGAATCAGCCAAGCCGAACACAAACGACGCGTACTCGCGCGGATCACAGGCGAGAGCGATAGATCTGGAGCAGTAAAACGCGCGAACCAGGGCTAAGCACCTCGTTTTTGGCTCCGCTGCCCCACCCCAGCTAGCAGCCTGGACATAACAGAAATAAGAAAGAGATCGAGAGGGAGGAGAGAGAGAGAGAGAGAGAGAGAGAGAGAGAGAGAGAGAGAGAGAGAGAGAGAGAGAGAGAGAGAGAGAGAGGATATATATATATATATAGATATAGAGATAGAGATAGAGAGAGAGAGATATATATATATATATATATATATATATATATATATATATATATATATATATATATATATATATATATATATATATATATATATATATATATATATATATATATATATATATATATATATATATATATATATATATATATATATATATATATATATATATATATATATATATATATATATATATATATATATATATATATATATATATATATATATATATATATATATATATATATATATATATATATATATATATATATTTAAAAAAAATTAATTTATTATAGGGGGGGGGGGGGAGGGAGAGAGAGAGAGAGAGAGAGAGAGAGAGAGAGAGAGAGAGAGAGAGAGAGAGAGAGAGAGAGAGAGAGAGAGAGAGCCAGTAGCAGCATGTGTGGTAGCCATGGAAACCGGCTTCATATTTTCGGAGAAAATGCTATTGTATCAACAATCCCGTACATCAATTAGCTGCAGTCTCCCCTAATATCCTAGCGAAACCGCAAATTTCAAACGTACAAGGACTAGCAATCGTGCACTGATCCCTGAATGGTTCGTGCGTCCGTTCTCTCCTTACTCGCCTTAACCCTTCTTACATTGACTCAGCTCGAACCATAACGAACTCAGAAAATGTGTCCAAGCCTATATCTTCATCTATATCTACGTCTTCGTCTCTGTCTACTGAGCGACCTCCTACTGTATGCAGATTGATCGTCCACTTCTGTCTTTCTTTTAGGACAGGTCACACAATAAGTTATTTCACGTAAAAATAACCACCTTTTAAAGTTAATACCATTCGATTTTACAAGCCCAGACAACGTATCCCATTTAATTGCGAGCCAGATGCAGCGTATTAGGATATCGGACAGGTGTCATGCACGCCTACATCGTTTTACCCAGGAATGACGGACGAGTCGTCACACGATTGACGTGGTGGTGAAGCTAGAGTCGAACAAGCTGGTTGAGTTGTACACCATCTATTTATTCATTTTGTACTGATTTAACCAGAGCATTTTACTTCCGCAGTTTTCTCTAAACAGAGAGACGCAAGTCTGGAAATACCATTGCATTTGCGAGACGACATCAACCAGATGCGTATAAATAGATGGCGCGCTGTGCGTGTTCAGGTCAAGCTGGTAATCTCAGTCTGTTTCCACCTGACCTCAGCGAAGGATGGTCTGTGATAGATGGCATGCGATGCATGTTCAGACCAAGCTAACGAACTCGGTCTGATGCCAGCCTGACCTCAGCGAAAGATGGCCTATGCAATCATCCACTGATGCGTACAAATATAGCCATAAAGTTGACCAAAACACAAACGTCAGGTGAAGCAGTCACATCTAAGTAAAGCCGTTGGTCTCTGTGTGCGATACAGTTAGCCAAATTTCCAGCCAATCAGAAAACACATCACGATAAAGCGTGGATACAAATGTGATACAGTCACAGCTAGACGTCTAGGTTTACCACTACATCAATTGTCCTGCAGTCGGGCATCATCGTGCATTGAATTCTCGCCTGGCGAGAACTCTTTCTCAAACACAACTGCCAATGCGAAGATGTTGATCGCTGTCCACTCACAACTTCGCGCTTACTTCCGTATGCGCCCATATAGCAATTGCTTGGCACCACGGCTAACAATCGATCCCAGAATTGAATATTTCTAGTCACGCAGTAATATCTTTTAAGGATTCAAGGACAAATTTGTGACAGAAATTTCACGCTTAAGGCGTGAAATGTTGTTGTACATTTCTCAGTCGTCACGTTGTCGTTCACGTTGTTGTATGTTTCTCAGTCGCCACGAGGGTGCGAAACAGTTTCCGGACGAACAACTGCTTTCTGGACCCATTGAAGATCGGTCTACGGGGCAGATATCAATGCGATAAGTGGTCTTAGCCGTTGCATGCTGCAAACAAATCGAAGGGCCCTTCCTTTGGAAAGCACGCTTTGTTCGGCGATATCACGTATTATTTGTGCTACTTGTTGGGAGCCGGGCGCTGTGTGCTCTCGTTACGATCCGTGCCTGACAACAGCAATCCTGATTGTCATCCACAATAGAACAGTGTTCACTGCACACAAAATGCGGAGTCTCTAGGTCGTCCAGCACACGAGCGAACTGCCAAGCATTGCTCCATTTGTGTCAACTGCTACATTTACTTCGTAGCTGTACAGAAAAGTTACGTGTTATATTTTCACTACTACTTGGAATAATAAGTTTTCCTTCACTAATGTTATGATGCATATAAGTATGATGCAATTAATAAAACACATTGTGCTTGTTGAGTTTCCTGCTGCCGCAAGCAGCTACACCTGCTTCACAATGGCGAATTGTTCGCATGCATGTACTTGGTACTAATCAATCAGACACGTTTTACTCCGGTCATACTTAAAGCAGCATATCTTCCATTCATAATACACCCGACCTCACTGTCCACCGCGACCGATATTGACAGACAGGTCCCACTCGATTGAGACACTCCGGCTGTCACTTCAACTGAGCCACATTGAGCCTCATTCGAGGAGTCGATGATGCAATGATGAGTCCCTCTCGGGGCGGAAATCCCCTCAGCTGGTCCCCCACACCAGGACCGGCTGGCTGGCGAGAGTTCCCTCAGCTGGTCCCATCAGCTGGACCCCACAATAGGACTGGCTAGCTGGCACTGCGTCGTAGTGGTGATGACTCGCTCTTCGCTCCACCACCAGCCGAGGCCAAGCCTGACGTGCCGGCACACCATCTCCGCCACAGTTCACACGTTGATGACACTGTCCCTTCTCTGGTCACGCCTGACGTGCCGGCACAGCACACCACCTCCGCCACAGTTCACACGTTGATAACACTGTCCCTGCTCTGATCCATCGACTGCTGGGTTCGCAGCTTCTCTTCCATCTGGTGCAGCATGTCTTGCATCCGACGGATCTGTGGACATGACGCCATTTGGCTGTCAGGGCGTGTGGACGCGATGCCGGTACTGACACTGACGTGATGCCTGATAAAGTTCCACATGGGAGGCTAATTCATCAACTACAGCAACATGGGATTGTTGGAAAAGTTATAGGTTGGATTGAAGCATGGTTGAGGGGAAGGAAACAAAGGGTAATGTTAAATGGATGTAAATCTGATTGGAAGGATGTTCTGAGTGGAGTACCACAGGGCTCTGTTCTAGCGCAACTTCTCTTTATCATCTTTGTTAGTAACATTGATGTAGGGCTGAGGAATAGTGTTCAAATTTGCGGATGACATCAAGCTGGTAGGAGTGGCAAACAGTTGTGATCAATCTAGAAATATTCAACTAGACTTGGAGGACCTAAAAAAGTGGGCTGATCAATGGCAGATGTCTTTCAACTATGACAAGTGTAAGGTTATGCATCTGGGGTCTGGAGGTGAGACTTTCAGATATACAATGGGAGGGAGGGAACTGGATGTTATTGAAGAGGAAAGGGACTTAGGTGTGTTGGTTTCAAAAGACCTTAAAGCAGAAAAGCAATGTAGCTCAGCTAGGAACAGGGCACTCAGAAAGCTGGGACTCATTAATAGAAGTGTGATGTATAAGAGCAAGGAAGTCATGAAAAAAAAACTGTACTTAGCATACGTGCGACCCCACTTGGAATATTCTGTACAAGCTTGGAGCCCCTACCTAGAAAAAGATATAGACAAGTTAGAGAGAGTGCAGCGCAAAGCGACTAGACTCATCAGTGGAATAGGTAACCTGGAATATGGAGAAAGGCTTGTGGCATTAGATATGTACTCACTCAAATATAGGAGATTAATGGGGGACATGATTGAAATGTACAAAATTGCTAAAGGACTAGATCAGGTCAATTTAAATGGCGCTCTTAAGTTTAGAGTATCACATAGGGGTCATCAATTCAGGTTAGACAAATTGAGGTGTAGGACAGTTAAGCGACAACAGGCCTTCAGTCAAAGGGTTGTTGATCAGTGGAATGGGCTGCCTGCTGATGTTGTCGGGAGTTCCTCATTGAATGTATTTAAAAGTAGGGTGGATACATTTTGAGACAGGAAAATCTTGTTTTTGAATTCTAATTCGTGATGGATGGGGTGAGATGTATGTTAAGTAAGTGTGCACGGCACAGACCCCTTTAAGTAGGCATGGATGCAGTTTGAAAATTATTGATAAGGCATTCAATCCACATGTGTTAAGAGAGATCAGGGGAATAGGGTTGAAAAGCTAGGGTAGAAAGGCATTGATAGGTGTGTAGGATATTGGAAGACTGGTTCTTCAGGATGTGGGATGGTTGGGGAGGGTCTTTTTACCAGGCTTATATTTTCTTCCATTTACAGACTTAACTGGATGGGCCCTTGGGTCTCTTATTAAGTCTAAGCGCTTTATAACTTTACATAGGGTGTACCTAGCAGTGGATTCAGCACCTTCCTTCGGGATGTGATACTGATGAGATTGTCTATGGTAGCACAATGGGTATGATGGGAGGAGTTTGTAATTGTTGAGTGTGTTATGCAATACGAAGTGAGTCTCTTATTAAGTCTAAACGCTTTATAACTTTATATAGGATGTACCTAGCAGTGGATTCAGCACCTTCCTTCGGGATGTGATACTGATGAGATTGTCTATGGTAGCACAATGGGAGTGTGTTATGCAATAGCAAGTGAATTGGTGCTAGATAGGCTGCGATATATAGCTTCCTAGGAACTTGAGGTAAGGGATTGATTGGGGTGAGAGTATGTACATTTCTAGTACCTTTTCCAGATAGGCTTAACCCAGATGGGCCCCTGTGGCTCTTATTAAGCCTTAACACTTTATGACTTTATGACTTTATGACACGATATGGGAGCGCTTCAGTCCTGAGGCCAAGGAGAGGGGAAATCGGTTCGCTGTGAACATATCGATCAATACAACTGAGAAGCGCATGCAAGGCTACAGTGTGACAGAGCTTGTCGTGGCGGATGTAAACTTCGACTGGTTGTAGATTCATGTTGACTGGAGAGGGAGGGGATAACCCCAACCGTTGGGGTTATTAAAGTCATGTTGAACGAGGAGATTCGCACAATATTTGAACGCAAAAGACAATCACGGCACTTCTACAGTCATATCTTGTCCCAACTGGTTGGTAGAATCTGGCGGAATCCGGTGGCGGTCGGTAGAATCTGGCGGAATGGGTAGACTAGGGCCTTATCTTGTCCCAACTGGTTGGTAGAATCTGGCGGAATGGGTAGACTAGGGCCTTCCGTTTGACGCAAAAGATACAACCTGGTACTTCTTTATGGTGAGTTATGATGTTTGCGACTCGTATGTGAGTCCTTTGGTGAAAATATGCATGGTTAAATCATTTAACAGCTGTTTTTATACGTTGCGGGGATTTCTTGCCCAGCTACTTTAGCGTGGGTTATCTGATCCATCTGCCAGAAGACGGAATATTTGTGCAGCCATGCACATGCCCATTAACTTTAGAAGCATTCGCGACGCCATATTGTCTGCCCCAGCCTATCTCATACAAACTGCTAATCAGAAGTTTTGCCATGCGGGGTGGCACGGTATTTAGTGGCTGCGATGCTTCGTTTCAGGGGAAAAAAGCTCTGATCAAGTCCACTAACAAATTGGTTCGCTGCTAATCTTCCGTAGTCGGATATACTCATAAAGAGATATAATGTAAAACACTAGCGCAACCAGGGGGGGACAAGGGGCCATGGCCCCCCCGAAATTTTTGGGGCCCGGTCCGAGCCAGGGGCCCGCGAAGCGGGCCCCTGGCTCGGAGTGGGCCACCCTACTCAGAGCCCTGGCTAGGGGCCCGCGAAGCGGATCTGTGGCTCGAATCAGGGGCCCTTTGAACCAACTGAAAATCTGGGGGCCCGTTTTAACCAGGGCCCGCCTCGAACCGGGGCCCATTTTTATTCAGGGGCCCGCATTGAACCAATAGCCCGCTTAGAACCAGGGGCCCGCTTCAACCTGGGGCCCCGTCTTGAACCAGGGGCTCTCTGGAACCAGGGGCCCGCTTCGAACCGGGCCCACTTTGATCCAGGGGCCCGCATTGAACCAATAGCCCGCTTAGAACCAGGGGCCCGCTTTTACCTGGGACCCGCCTCGTTTTAGTTTTTACAAACATAGGGGCCCGCTCAAAAGTAAGTGCATGTTTTCCGCAGACTTTTTAAAAACATGAGGGGGGCCCGCTTGCGAGGGGGCCCGCTCTCCAACCGTGGCCCCCCGAACTGAAATCCTGGTTGCGCCACTGATGTAAAATAAGTGTCAACCCATCTTTTTGTTCTCTCTCTCTCCCCATCTCCATCTCCATCTATCTATCTATCTATCTATATATATACATATACATATATATATATATATATATATATATATATATATATATATATATATATATATGTATATACCTATATATATGTATATACACATATATATATATATATATATATATATATATATATATATATATATATATATATATATATATATATATATATATATATATATATATATATATATATATATATATATATATATATATATATATATATATATATATATATATATATATATATATATATATATATATATATATATATATATATATATATATATATATATATATATATATATATATATATATATATATATATATATATATATATATATATATATATATATATATATATATATATATATATATATATATATATATATATATATATATATATATATATATATATATATATATATATATATATATATATATATATATATATATGCCTATATACCAATAAATGACAGCAAATATACACTCAAAGGGACATATATACCAAAGCTATATATAGCATATCTCATGAATGATGTTGAACTCTCATGTGTACGCTTACATACATACACAAAAAAAAAAAAAAAAAATTATCAAAAAAAAAAAAAAAAATAAAAAATACCATGAACCCCAAAGTGAATACATGTCTTCTTGCAATGTTTAATCAAAAAGGCGATGACCCAACCCCAACCCCCTCCCCCGTCTGCTCCCCATACCCCAAGCAGCACCGTCCGGACTGCTTCTCTTCTCGTCATTCTTCTCTACTGCGCTTTCTTCAGCATCTCAACAACCTGCAGCCGGAACTTCAGGACAGCCCATCACACCTCTACCCAGCTCTACTCTGCCATCTTCAA
This sequence comes from Ashinkailepas kermadecensis, assembly GCA_034440615.1. Classification (NCBI taxonomy): domain Eukaryota; kingdom Metazoa; phylum Arthropoda; class Thecostraca; family Neolepadidae; genus Ashinkailepas; species Ashinkailepas kermadecensis. The sequence continues at coordinate 27,057 of JAOTOM010004824.1, forward strand.
CTACCTAACTTCCAAACCTTACTTCAAGTCGACCTTACCTATCCTATTCATCCTAACCCCGACCACGTCATTCCATCAATCATAACCCACCACCACATTCATCTACACACTACCGGAAACAGCCGACATCACCACACGGTGGCAGGCTGGTCAAATTCACACACACACACACACACTGATGTTGAAATATGCTGAAAATCATAACATTCAAGCACTGGTTATTATTCACTTCAGTTCTGTATTTTTATAAATTTAATCCAACGAACGACTTCTCCAATATAACGATTTTCCCTCTAGTGTATATTGCTCACGACAATGCCTTTCCTTTTTGATATGACCATAACTTTACGAAAACATCTTTTCCACCTCCAATACGAGACCAGAACGAGTCCGGGCTGGCGTCATGTGGCAGAAGGTGACGACGTACCTCCTCGTCCTTCTGTTGCAGCAGCCGATCTGCCTGGCCAGTCTCGCCGAACGTCTGCGACTCTCGCTTCAGCTTGGTCCGCGACTTCATGGCCATCTGCGAGATCTGCGAGATGCACTGCGTCCGGAAGTTCTCGTACTGCACCTCTTGGGTCATGTCCTACAGCAAGAGTAGCGAGTCATCCGGAAGTTCTCGTACTGCACCTCTTGGGTCATGTCCTACAGCAAGAGTAGCGAGTCATCCAGAAGTTCTCGTACTGCACCTCTTGGGTCATGTCCTACAGCAAGTGTAGCGAGTCAGCAGCATGAACTCGCTTGTCATCACGCTTGGAAACACTCAAAAGCAATTTAATAAGATGTTTTGATTAGGTGTAAAACGGAAATTATTCCACTCACATCTCCAAATAGTCGGCATTACTACTAGGTTCATCACGAATGACATCGATTTGGATCTTGAGGAGTCAAACATCGTAGAAACCGTGTGTAGGAAGCAGCAATTCGCACAAAAGTTTTATAATTTCAACGAACGTTTTCATCGTTGTGCTTTATTCGCTAGCATGTGCTCCTACACCATTGCACAAGCAATCATGCTATGATATGTGCTGGATTGGTAATAGCTTAAGCTTAGGAAATTGTTTACTTGCCATCCTAATGCCAATTGAGCTTTGGAACTGAACAGGAATCCATACAATCTGAACGGTTGCGGGCCTCCAGATCCCGTGAGTACCACGAGGAGTTCACTAGCACTCCATTGTATACCGTCTGTATATTTTACAATGAAGGGTTAGCTGCGTACATGTCTGCTTGACCCCATCCAGTGTCCACGATGACTCCCTTTGTCCTCCCCGTGGGGCACACCCATCCTCCGCTGTAAGGCACATCTACACCACCTCTGGCGAGGCGACTCACCTTGAGGTCATGCATGTGCGTGGAGATGAGCATGGTGCGCAGCCGGACGAAGTCGCAGTGCTGGTGGTTCTCCACCTCGACCACACCCCACGGGTATTGGCGGCCCCGCACCCGCCGTCCGGCCACCTCTATCACCGTGTTGGAGCCGATCACTGCGAACGGGAAGCTCGCCTTGAGCTCCTCGTCCTGCCGCTTGAATTCGTCGTCTTCGTCCGGGTCACACTCGGGAAACTCGTATATCTGCCGCCAGGGTGAACCCGCGTAATGGCCAGAGTTTACAGTTGCGAAACTCCATCTCTCGTCAGGACGTACCCACGTAATTACTACGAGTTGCATTTGGCAAATTTGCGCATCTGCCGCCACGGATTATCGACGCAACTCTGTGGAAACTCGTACATCGGCCACGGATTATCGACGCAACTCTGGGGAAACTCGAACATCGGCCACGGATTATCGACGCAACTCTGGGGAAACTCGTACATCGGCCACGGATTATCTACGCAACTCTGGGGAAACTCGCACATCGGCCACGGGGCGACACATGCGACACCGCTAGCAGCCCCACTAGCAGAAGTCCACCGGGGAGAAAATCACATCTGGTGAAGCTGGGTGTTCTCCAGGAAAGAGAACGCGGTACACGGATGATACATGTCTTAATCACAGCCGGGTCAAACTGGGTGAGCGTCAGACACTCGGGTCACACGCGATACACAGCCATACGATGCGGTCACTATGACTCGCACGACCCGTGTGTGGGTGATATTGACCCGAATCATGCCCCGCGGGCATTGTGGAGGTACATCTGAGCCATGTTAGTAGGGCTCATAAATCAGATCATACGAGTCGTGCTGTGGATCCACTGTTGATACAAAGTCAGCTCTGGTGGCCTTATACGGGTCTCGCCCACTCGGGTGCATCTAGGGCACGATCACATAGGTGCAAGTCACATTCACGATAACAGCGAGGGGAAGAACAATGCATTTTCGTATGACTCCTCTCATCTTGAGGTGCCAAACCGACGGCGGGGCTGTGGCGGAGAAGCAATTCGAGAAGCATACATTGCGTTTCTACAGCATCCTCTGAGTTACCATGGAAGCAAATGAGTAGTTCCCTTCATGATGTTGAGCCTCTCGATATATGACGTGCAAGAGGACGAGAAAAAGTGACCATAATGGATTTCCTAATTCCCCACTAATGCCGTACCTCACACATTCTGGCAAGACCTCATCCCAACAAACACTTCTTTTTCGGTTTTGCTTCAGCTCTCTGCAAGTTGTAGCAGGTTGGCGCTTTCTTGAAGATCTTTACATGAAGATCTTCCCACTTGGTCGAGAAACGCTAAACTCAGACGTCTCCGTGACTGGATCACCCGACCAGCATGCGATGATGCGGCAGGAATTCGCTGCGTCTCACCAACACCGAAGGTAGCGCGTGCCTACCTGGTTGGCACATTCCTATGTCAACAGCTTGCACAATGACACGGCCCTGGGCTCTTGTGACCCGCGAGTCGTGACCTTGTGTCAGCACACTGGCAGAGTGTCAGGCCCTATAGATAGTGGCCCTGTGCAACACGACGCCACTACCGCTCTGCACGCTCTGAGTCAGCCTGTTTGTTGACAATCTACGCACTGATTGAGGGCTATGCAAGCTTCGGTGTGGACACTGGCGGTTGAGTTATTGGCCTGCTGCTCGAAGGAGAGAGAGAGAGAGCTGTTCGCAATCAGCGTTGCGTGTTACACGTGAAGGAACTGCGAGTGGAATGAGTGGAAATTGCCGCGTCGAGTGAAATGCCATAGTTGCGCCGTCATAACATTCTTTTTCTTCACGAGCACCAATCTGCACTTTTTCTGCTCATCCGTCTTCGGCACTCATGCTGACATCCTTTTTCTGCACTCATCAATCCACTCTAAATCATGCCCAGTTAGTGTAGCACTTGACGAATCTTCGGATCCGCGTCCGCCTAGTGCATGGACCCTGTGCTGGATGCGACTGACGGTAGCTCATGTTTGCAACACCAACCTCACCCAGAAGACCATTATGGAACGTCGATCACACGGGCCCATTTGGCTTCCTCGAGACGATGTGCCCTTGGAAGCCCAACACTCAACTTCACTCCACTCAATGATAGCTGACTGACACTATGTGAAAATTGTCAAGCACCATCTGGAGAGAGGGTTTGGAGAGGAGGGGGAGTCATCCCGAACAAATGACAGTATTAACTGCACAGTGCATCCCATCATGTCACTAAGAACAGTGAATAACACGACGCATACAGCATTGTTTGTAGGTAAGCAGCAGCATTCATCATCGACACCGACAGAAGCTGATCCGCTGACGCTCACCTCGATCTGATGCGCTCGTATGTCTTTCATCATGCTGTCTTTTAGCCGCTTCGTCTCTGGCCGCGTCAGAACGTCGGCTTTTGCTATCACAGGAACCAGGTTGACTTTGTTGTGCAGACGCTTCATGAACTCGATGTCCAGCTGCCGCAGACTGCAACGGAGGCGCTGTGAACCTCACGGCTGTTCCGGGTGTCCAGCACTGCTGGCTAGAAGAGCCGCGTGTTGTTCAGCAGGCACCGAGATTGGTCGAGACAAAGGCGTGTGCACGAATCACTGCAGTCCTCAGCCAGCGCTGATGCGCGGGCAGACTCCACCAAGGCACCGTGTTCTTGAATTATTACAGTATTCTGTTAAATATTGCGTCACATTTTCAACTAGATGTACTGTGTGCATGCCCGCTTCTAATTTACATAAAACCAGCTTAGATGATGTAAAACGAACATTGTAGGGCAAATTTGCCGGCATCCGCTAGATCATTTAGCCCTCATTCATCAACTGACAACTTTTAACATCCCTCCCCCTCTTTCTATCAGCGATGAAATCACGAATTGGGATGCTAGAAACGGACATCAACAGCACTGAAATTTTAACGGCCATAAAGATGTGTGTATATATATATATATATATATATATATATATATATATATATATATATATATATTGCATTGTGCTGACGTAAATTGGTAGATGAAACCAAAATAAGTGATAGTTGCGGTGGTGATTACTAGAACAGATAACATGTGTAGAAGCGGCGAGCGGCATCCAAATGATAAAGTAGGATGTTTTGACAAACTGTGGAACCGGTTTTTGTGTCCATCCACCGAAGTGTTAGATCAGAATCAGGGTAAGTTCTGGTTTTGTGTCACTGCGCTAGTGATATGCTGACTTGGTAACTTGACTTCGACGATGCGAGGCGTGGCATCTTAAACTTAGCTTACACTACAGGGAGCCTTCAGGCTGTTAGTTAAAACGCATTTCAAGGATGAACTTGTGTTTGAATATTTCAACTTGCTTTATGCTGAGCTAGTATGAAGTCCGAAGTGGTTTACTCCACTCACCTACCATGTCTAAGTCCATCTACTGCTGGATACTGGCACGTTGGAGTGATATTGTAGCGATAGGAACTTGAATATCCGATTCAATAGCACAGCTCAGTGCATCCTCGACATTGCTGCGCTTCAGGCAGCAATAACCAGCAAAGAATAACATTCGAGGCAATGTGGTCCAGGTGGTATTTCCGTGAACGTAATTTCGGAGCAGACTGCAAGTGAGAAGAATTGGGCATCTTGATGAAGATATATTACTTTAAGATGGCGTTTTCCCATCGCATCAAGCGATGACAACCGCAAATCACGCTTTGGAATGCTGAAGGGCCATGCAAGTCCGAAAATCTATTTACAGCTAGGACGTAAATATGATAGGGAACGTTAAATCAGCATTAGCCCCTACTTCTTACATCGTTCAACATTACATTGAGAAAGGCAACGATACTCTAAAACTGAGGTAGCTGTCGACAAGGAGGTGACTTTCATACCATTTCAAAACGGAGACACCGTTCCTGGGGATTGCACAGTGGGGCATACATCAAGACACTTGGTGAAGAAATTCTTTACCATCACGCGTGCTTCAAACAGTTAAGCTAAATTTTGAAACCTGTCTACCCGGCACCTGAAACAGTTTTTTGTGCGCACCATCTTTCAGTTTTTGAGCATAGATGCATCACATGGACGAAATATTCCTATATTTCATAGATTTCAAGACTACATAGAACTTTGGTTATTTGCTGACTGACAAAATAACACCTCTAATCTAAACATTTGAAGGTTACCTGTGTGCTTGGATATGAATGATTGAGTCATAGATTATGATATGATTGATTCATCAGAACCTTCACAAGCTCTGTAAAAGTCGAAGGGAATCTAGTGGCTCCGAGATGCGAATACATTGCACCAATCTACGTGCACATAGAAAACACAAAAAAAGCGGACGGACGCGGTCGGGCGAGCCGCAGCCACAGGTCCGCAGACGCCACATGTAACCTTGCGAGCTAAACGCTGTGTGGCGCGTCAACTGCCGCAACAACTGACGCAATCCAGTCAGCAGTGAGGACCGCTCCTGACACGAGCGACAATCCAGTCAGCAGTGAGGACCGCTCCTGACACGAGCGACAATCCAGTCAGCAGTGAGGACCGCTCCTGACACGAGCGACAATCGAGTCAGCAGTGAGGACCGCTCCTGGCACGAGCGACAATCCAGTCAGCAGTGAGGACCGCTCCTGACACGAGCGACAATCGAGTCAGCAGTGAGGACCGCTCCTGGCACGAGCGACAATCGAGTCAGCAGTGAGGACCGCTCCTGACACGAGCGACAATCCAGTCAGCAGTGAGGACCGCTCCTGACACGAGCGACAATCGAGTCAGCAGTGAGGACCGCTCCTGACACGAGCGACAATCCAGTCAGCAGTGAGGACCGCTCCTGGCACGAGCGACAATCGAGTCAGCAGTGAGGACCGCTCCTGGCACGAGCGACAATCGAGTCAGCAGTGAGGACCGCTCCTGGCACGAGCGACAATCCAGTCAGCAGTGAGGACCGCTCCTGGCACGAGCGACGATCGAGTCAGCAGTGAGGACCGCTCCTGACACGAGCGACAATCGAGTCAGCAGTGAGGACCGCTCCTGGCACGAGCGACAATCGAGTCAGCAGTGAGGACCGCTCCTGGCACGAGCGACAATCCAGTCAGCAGTGAGGACCGCTCCTCCTCTAGACCACGAACGACAATCGAGTCAGCAGTGAGGACCGCTCCTGGCACGAGCGACAATCCAGTCAGCAGTGAGGACCGCTCCTGACACGAACGACAATCGAGTCAGCAGTGAGGACCGCTCCTGACACGAGCGACAATCCAGTCAGCAGTGAGGACCGCTCCTGGCACGAGCGACGATCGAGTCAGCAGTGAGGACCGCTCCTGACACGAGCGACAATCCAGTCAGCAGTGAGGACCGCTCCTGACACGAGCGACAATCGAGTCAGCAGTGAGGACCGCTCCTGGCACGAGCGACAATCGAGTCAGCAGTGAGGACCGCTCCTGACACGAGCGACAATCGAGTCAGCAGTGAGGACCGCTCCTGACACGAGCGACAATCGAGTCAGCAGTGAGGACCGCTCCTGGCACGAGCGACAATCCAGTCAGCAGTGAGGACCGCTCCTGGCACGAGCGACAATCCAGTCAGCAGTGAGGACCGCTCCTGGCACGAGCGACAATCGAGTCAGCAGTGAGGACCGCTCCTGACACGAGCGACAATCGAGTCAGCAGTGAGGACCGCTCCTGGCACGAGCGACAATCGAGTCAGCAGTGAGGACCGCTCCTGGCACGAGCGACAATCGAGTCAGCAGTGAGGACCGCTCCTGGCACGAGCGACGATCGAGTCAGCAGTGAGGACCGCTCCTGACACGAGCGACAATCGAGTCAGCAGTGAGGACCGCTCCTGGCACGAGCGACGATCGAGTCAGCAGTGAGGACCGCTCCTGACACGAGCGACAATCCAGTCAGCAGTGAGGACCGCTCCTGGCACGAGCGACGATCGAGTCAGCAGTGAGGACCGCTCCTGGCACGAGCGACAATCTCCGTCGGTTCCGTCCGGCCACCCGACTCCCCCGGTCACACCGGGTCACATTTGGTCCGATCTCGGCGCCTCAGACCAGCAGCTTCAGCGGCGGCCGCCACAGCTGCTGTCCGGCGGCCACCACAGCTGCTGTCCGGCGGCCATCACAGCTGCTGTCCGGCGGCCACCACAGCTGCTGTCCGGCGGCCGCCACAGCTGCTGTCCGGCGGCCATCACAGCTGCTGTCCGGCGGCCACCACAGCTGCTGTCCGGCGGCCACCACAGCTGCTGTCCGGCGGCCACCACAGCTGCTGTCCGGCGGCCATCACAGCTGCTGTCCGGCGGCCACCACAGCTGCTGTGCGGCGGCTGCCACAGCTGCTGTCTGGCGGCCACCACAACTGCTGTCTGGCGGCCGCCACAGCTGCTGTCCGGTGGCTGCCACAGCTGCTGTCCGGCGAGCCGGACCGGCCGGCCGGTGGGCGCCACAGCTGCTGTCCGGCGAGCCGGACAGACTGTCAGGTGGGTGCCACAGCTGCTGTCCGGCGAGCCGGACAGGCTGTCAGGTGGGCGCCATCGGCCGGGCCATCGGCCGGGCCATCGGCCGGGCCATCGGCCGGGCACGCTCCGGCCGGCCGGGCTCTCCGTCGGCTGTGGCGGACGGCCGCTGTCTCGGCGGCAGCAGGAGCTGGACGGACACGACAACACTGTTCGGACGTCCCGGCGCGCCGCCGAGTGACCGGGCCCGCCACGATCGTCCATCAGTCGACGGCTGGAGGTCCGCAGATGAGACGGATCCCGCCGGGCGGCCCCGGGCAAGTTCTCCAGTGCAACACATGCTGCGCGTGATGTGTGTGTGTGTGTGTGTGTGTGTGTGTGTGTGTGTGTGTGTGTGTGTGTGTGTGTGTGCGTGCGTGCGTGCGTGCGTGCGTGCGTGCGTGCGTGCGTGCGTGCGTGCGTGCGTGCGTGCGTGCGTGCGTGCGTGCGTGCGTGCGTGCGTGTGTGTGTGTGTGTGTGTGGGTGGGTGGGTGGGTGGGTGTGTGTTGTGTGTGTGTGTGTGTGTGTGTGGGTCTGGGTGTGTCTCGGTGTGCGTCTTAGCACTACTTGTGTGCGCACTTGGCCGCGCACCCGGCGCCGGCCTGGATATGCCGAACTTGTCAAGAAATGTTGGACCGTGTAGTGCTGCATGTGGCTGAAGCGAAATGACGTGACATTAAATCGGACAGCAAAAAGTGTACCACCGCAACTTGGGAATGACCTCACGTAATGAACTTCACGTAATGAACTTCATGTAATGGAATTCACGTAATAGTCTTCACGTAATGGACTTCACGTAATTAAATTTACATAATGAACTCCACGTAATGGACGTCACGTAATGGACTTCACGTAATGCACGTGACTGCACTGTGTGATACTCAGCTCTTTCAGTTTGGTCGCTGTCCATAGAAAATGCTATATTTTCGGCGAGGGGCGCCTCTCATTCGTTGAAACACTCTAGCCAGAAAATGAAATGCTGTACTATGCAAATGTATGCTACTTATCAACGCTCCTCTGTTTGATTTTACTATTTCCTACACAGCCGGGAAATGGTGAATAACAGAGCTATAACAATGCAGTAACAATATCGTAAAGAATACCTACAATGCAGAATTACTTGTAAGTAGGGTGAGGTGCTGAGTGGAACTAAATAAGCAGGCCAAATTCCAGGAGTGTCTTACCCATGGCCATAAGGCGGTATGAAGTAGAGGCAGCAGTGTACCCGGTTGTCTTGGATGTTTCTGCGGTTGAGACCGCTTTCGTCCTGGAAGTACTTGTTGAACTGGTCATCGATGTACTTCTCACACGCGCGATAGCTCTCCTCACAGTTGAGCGCATCTCCGAAGCCTGCCGGGTAGGAGGGATGTATGTCAGCGCGCAGGCTACCTTGACCTTGTCATAACCGTGGACACTCGAGGGCACACCCGGTCGTGGCGGATATGGTTCTGACTCATCATTCACATCGGTAGAGCGGAAGTGAAAGACATCTGCTAGTGTGTGCACCATGTGATGAAGAACTGTCTGAGAATACACGCTATGGTCTTGCATTTTTCGCTGTTTTACTTGTGCCCATGGAGTCCATGGTGTTTGACTATCGATGGATGGATTGATTGGAAGTGAGAACCGGGGGAGGGAGGAGATAAGCAGAGAGTGAAACGCACCAGCCCCAAACTTTCGAAGAGTTTAATGCTAACCCCATAGGCGCAACATGAAACGAATCGACTTCAAAATGGCTCTCGCCCTCTCCCTCCCCGGCAACTTGAGACCGTTCTCATGCCTCTGTTATCTGACACGGCGAGACCCGATGTGACGTGTCGCTCTCGCCGTGCATTACCGGTACGGCTGCAGCCTTCGTAAGGACGCGCGCGCCGAGCCGCCGGATAAAGCGCGCCCGTCATCGCGACGGGAAGTACAGCCGCGGCCGGCATGTGAGCGCCATCCAGAAGACCTTGTCAAACATTTCGCGTGCAGGCGGGCCGACCGCGAACCCTGTCCGACTGGTGGCCGGCTCGCACGACTGCAGGTATTCGCCGTCGATTTTTCTGTCCGCCCGGCGAGTGCACGGTGCAGGAGTGCAGGAGTGCAGGAGTGCAGGCGCTCGGCCGGCCCGCCGGATCCGTGTCGTCACCGGCGGACAGGTGAACGATAGCTCGTCAGGAGCCGTGTCCGACTGACTGCAGCGCGCGCTATCTGGCCCGTGCAGCTGGTGGGCGGCCAGTCCAGTGGGCGGTCCGCCCGGCGACGCCGTCTCGGCTGACAGCTGCATCACCGTCAGCCTCGTCGGCTGGCCCCTGCAGCTGGCCCCGGCCGGGTGGACTGCAGTTGACCCGGTCCGCCCGCGCCGGCCTGCACCGCCTCGCCCTGCTGCTTGACTCCACCCAGATCGACTCGGAGATCAGCGGAACGCGCAAGAAGTCCTGTGCGCATTTCGCTGTCGCCAAGACCCAGTGATGAGATGGCTGGGAGCGAATCGAGCGAAGGAAAACTGGCGAATGAGAAGGAGGGGTGAAATAGGCTCACGTTTCTTACTACGATAACTTTTCCATGTATAGAGGATCACCACTCCAGGTTATTGAATACTCACACAGACGAAATTGACCCCTGAGTGCCAACGCTTGCTGCTGCGCTGCGACAGTGCAAATTTGCAACATGAACATTGCAACCATTGATAGCAAGTCGTCTGGCCCAGAGACAGACCAGGTTAACAAAGCTGCTTTCAATCCGGTTCTTGGATCCATCAGCGTCATAGCTCGTGTTGGTAGCAAAGCGGCACTCATCATCGTAATTGGCTATATGGCCATACATGGCGATGGGTGAGAGGGATGGGATTGTGCTCGCTCCCCGACCCTTGGACAGGAAAGTCATCACTCTAGGCTATTTAACAATGTTGGCAAATGTGCATGTAGTGTCCTCTCGAGAAATAATTCAGTCCGTGTTCTTAACAAAGGCCGTATGCTCATGCCATTATAAGTCGTCTAGGGGCGCTGGACGAGCGAGGGCAGGCGCAGTGTAGTCGAATATCCATGTTTAGCAGTCATAGAAGCATTGCCTTAAGTTTGTACGCAGCCACGCGCCTTCAAGCATGCATGCAGAGCTAAGGTGATTTCGGATGCGATACACTCACCAAATTTCATTACTAGAGGCAGCAATATCATGTCATGTCATCAGGTAGTGTTCAACTTGAACGGTCCCCAGTTGACCTGACCCCGCGATCTGACCGTCCCCGGTAGGCCTGGCCCCATAGGGTCCAGCTGGTCCCCGGGCACATGGCTTAGCTGTTCCCAATTGGCCTGTAGTTCCATGTTTTAACTGTATCCAAGGCTAGTTTATCTACTTGCCGCGGTCGACAAAGCCCATTATGATCACCGTTTTTGAAATTGTCAATCAAGCTACAACAAGACGCGAATGCGTCTTTACCGTCCTTAAGATCTCCATCGTTCTCATAACTACCATCTCGGTGATTTGGGTCTTTGTTCTCCATTGCATGCACCGATTGGCCAAGTCGTCATCGACGTCATTGCCTTGACCTTACTCGTTGCTGCTTTAATTACTCGTTTTAGTTCCCTTTGCCATCGCCCCATCCTCGCCTCAGAGTTCTCATTCTCATATTGATCATCCACATCGCCGTCACCTCACTCATTTTTCTCTCGGTCAAGGTCGTCACAGTAGCCATCAACATAGTCGCCATTCTAATCACCTCATAAGAACATCGCCGTCCCCATTATCCGTGCACTAATTGTGTCACAACCATTGTCCCATAGTCGCGTGATGCTCATCTTTTCATCATCTTCCTCTCGTCCATCCTCATGACGTTCCTCTTCATCGTCATCATTGTCCTCCACGTGATCACTCAGTTTCTGTCCCTGCACGACGCATCAAATTACCCTCCTCGTTCCTATAATCCCTATTTCTTCCGTTCCTATACTCACTTGCATTGTCTTGAATGCATTGTTCTCTTCGTCATTGCCTATTTCGTTGCCCATCGCACTCGTCCTCGTGATTCCCGCCGCCTTTCCGATCTTCATGATCCTTGACTGCTTCTTGTCATTCTCCTTGCCGTTTCGAGTAATTATCACCAACTGTTGGCATATCGATCAATGCACGTTCCACTAATGGACACTTCCACAAAATGCATGGGCGCATATTTGCTATTCGATATCTAGTTCGGCACAACACCGATCAATTAATATCCGCTAAAAACGCCCTTCTCTATTTGCTTTCGATCGAAAGCCATCCGTCGGAAGGACATCTGTCCGTCTATCTGAATGCCCCGTGAGGCTTCGATGTCAGTACTAAGTGCTGGGGTGATGGTCTGTTCGAAGGCTGATAACCGAGGCTTCGACGTCTGAGCACTAAGTGATTGGTGCTATTGCTTAGGCGACCGTTTGTCCGAAGGCTGGTGGCCGGGGCTTCGATGTTAGCACTAAGTGCTAGGTGCTATTGCTGAGGTGGCCGTCTGTTCGAGGGCTGCTGGCCAGGGCTTCGATGTCAGCACTAAGTGTTGGGTGATGAGGTGACGGTCTGTTCGAAGGCTGGTGATCCATTATATTCATGATGTATACAATTCAGCACTGTAGTAATTGTACATCGAAATGGGTATACAGATGCCGAACTGGGTACTAATATTATCAAAAGCTGAATTACCGCGCGCTGTTTGCCAGAATCATGTCACTATTGATGTTCTATATGCTAAACAAACCTATGCAAACCTACTGAACAAACCTAATTTTCCTCCGTTTAGGATCAAGGAGACCATCAATGAGTTTCATGTATTCCAGTCCACAAATAACAGGGTCGGAAGGCGTGCACGCTCAACAGCAATGACCACGAATGATCTTATATTTATATATATATATATATATATATATATGATCATTCTTCACTCGAAGATGACCATATATGGTCATTTTATGTTGCTTCAACCCTGCTGTTCAGCCTGGATTCAGTCCATAATACTTGCCCCAAGAAAACTACAGTGTGAACCCCGCATATTTTGGATGAGTAGGTTGCTGGTTGCAAGTTATATGTGACCGCTTACTTTAAAATATGGTCACAATTAGTCTACCTGCTAACAAAACTATTGGTTTCTAATAAAAACATAGAACATGCTATTTATTCATCACAAAAAAGCGATCTCGACCATGGATGGAGACTCCATGGAGCTGGAGTTCTTGATTCCCTCGCCCCATACAAATGTAACATTACGCTTATGTGCGGTTGGCTTTATTGTATAACGTACACTAGGTATTCTGGATCCAAAATGCATCCCAATGCAAAAAGTCCCCTCTGCCCGCCCACATCTGAGGAGAGGTATCCACCAGTGCCCTCGGGTGACCTGAGACTTGACCGTCGGTTCCGGACAGCATTATCTGACTCGTGAGCTTCCTGATTATTTTCATCTTATTCATATCCTCGCAACAAATATCTGACATCGGTGTCGCAGCTCATGACTATCAATCAAATGCCAATTGAACGCATTTTTGGCTGTTTTTTTTTGTGGAAGTACCTACACGGTTTCATACCGTCCTTACTGCAAACTCGTCCAAACACGTCGCCGTCTACATCCAATTTGTGGAGCCTCGGCCAGCCTACTCATCCGATTCGAACACACAGGATTGCACATCGAGCCTCGTATTGACTGGATCAGGTCCAGGTTAACACATCGCTCACAGCGACCAGGAAGGCTCTGGCTCTGGTCACAGCCTCCCTGGACTCCAGTCTAGGTCAGCCCGACCACCCCTGATGCAATATGGTGACCTGCGGACAGCTCTGCCGGGTCAGGTCAGCCCGACCACCTCTCCTGATGCAATACGGTGACCTGCGGACAGCTCTACGGATCGTCCCGGCAGGATCCCGACGACTCATCGCACTTGTCCAACGAAAAACGTATTAATTGCCAGTCAGGGCCGAATCCGAGCTAGTCTTCTCTCGTGCATATAGTACAAACGTTCGCCTTAGCGACCCGGAGAAGCCCGACCGTCAAACTTTTGAAACGGTAGTAACTGCTTTGCTACATTGCTTCGTCTTCTAATTTTTCACGGTGTCAGGTGTGCAGTGTCAGGTGCAGTTTTTCGGGTGCAGTTTGTCAGGTGCATTTCACGGTTTTGCAGTGTCAGGTGTGCTTTTTTCATTTGGATGTTCACTAATTTGTATCTCAATATTCTTAGCGACGTGTCTTAGCCTTCGTTCAAAGAAAGACTTGCGGTTGCATTTCCGCTCATCGACAACATTAACAGCTTTTCACGTCGCATGACAGCATGTGAAGTTCCAATTTTCTCATGCAGTATTTTCTTCTAATTTTCTTTTCTTCAGAGTCACTGCTCTTTTCAGTGTGCGGTCCACCAAATTCATCACAACGTTCTTACCAGAAATATCCTCAATCTGTGTTCAAAGCAGGGGGGTTGCGGCTGATACCCCGCGCGGGCAGCCTACCATACATCTCGCGCGGCAGCCGGAGCGGCCTCTGAAACCCCCGTGGCGGACAGCCTACCATACATCTCGCGCGGCAGCCGGAGCGGCCTCTGAAACCCCGCGCGGGCAGTCAGCAGCTCACCATGCATCTCGTGCCGCAGCCGGCGCGGCCTCTGATACCCCGCGTGGGCAGTCAGCAGCTCACCATGCATCTCGTGCCGCAGCCGGCGCGGCCTCTGATACCCCGCGTGGGCAGTCAGCAGCTCACCATGCATCTCGTGCCGCAGCCGGCGCGGCGCGGTCGCTGATACCCCGGGCGGGCAGACTACCATGCATCTCGCGCGGCAGCCGGCGTGGCCTGATACCCCCGCGCGGGCAGACTACCATGCATCTCGCGCGGCAGCCGGCGTGGCCTGATACCCCCGCGCGGGCAGACTACCATGCATCTCGCGCGGCAGCCGGAGCGGCCTCTGATACCCCCGCGCGGGCAGACTCAGCACTCACCATGCATCTCGCGCGGCAGCCGGCGTGGCCTGATACCCCCGCGTGGGCAGACCACCATGCATCTCGCGCGGCAGCCGGCGTGGCCTGATACCCCCGGGCGGGCAGACTACCATACATCTCGCGCGGCAGCCGGCGTGGCCTGATACCCCCGCGCGGGCAGACTACCATGCATCTCGCGCGGCAGCCGGCGTGGCCTTCTGATACCCCCGCGCGGGCAGTCAGCAGCTCACCATGTATCTCGCGCGGCAGCCGGCGTGGCCTGATACCCCCGCGCGGGCAGCCACCCTACACATCTCGCGCGGCAGCCGGAGCGGCCTCTGATACCCCCGGGCGGGCAGCCACCATACATCTCGCGCGGCAGCCGGAGTGGCCTGATACCCCGCGCGGGCAGACTACCATACATCTCGCGCGGCAGCCGGAGCGGCCTCTGATACCCCCGCGCGGGCAGACTACCATGCATCTCGCGCGGCAGCCGGAGCGGCCTGATACCCCCGCGCGGGCAGACTACCATGCATCTCGCGCGGCAGCCGGAGCGGCCTGATACCCCCGCGCGGGCAGACTACCATACATCTCGCGCGGCAGCCGGAGCGGCCTCCGCCATCAGTCACGGGCGGCAAATGACCAAAGTGCTCGGGTTGCATCTCGGGCTCTCGAATTCAACACCGGGGACGGACGGCGATTTTCATTCCTGCTTCAGTAATGCAACTGGTGAATGTATCGCATCCAATATCACTTTCAGCTCTGCATGCATGCTTGATGGCCGTGTAAACACTGAAGGCAATGTATGTGCCGGTGACTTATAGACACGGATAATTCGACTTTACCCGCACTTGCACTTGCCCTCGCACTGGGCACAACTGAGCACTAGGAATGACTGGTGTAGTGTGTGTTCATTTAACTTTGCTGCTGTCCTGGTCTACCGCCTGAGCTGGTGCGGTCACATTCTGCCGGTGGAGTCCGTTCACCTGGTGTGTCCATCACGGTCAGACAAAGTCTGCCGGCGGGATCCGCTCACCTGGTGTGTCCATCACGGTCAGACAAAGTCTGCCGGCGGGATCCGCTCACCTGGTGTGTCCATCACGGTCAGACAAAGTCTGCCGGCGGGATCCGCTCACCTGGTGTGTCGATCACGGTCAGACAAAGTCTGCCGGTGGGATCCGCTCACCTGGTGTGTCCATCACGGTCAGACAAAGTCTGCCGGCGGGATCCGCTCACCTGGTGTGTCGATCACGGTCAGACAAAGTCTGCCGGCGGGATCCGCTCACCTGGTGTGTCGATCACGGTCAGACAAAGTCTGCCGGTGGGATCCGCTCACCTGGTGTGTCGATCACGGTCACACAAAGTCTGCCGGTGGGATCCGCTCACCTGGTGTGTCCATCACGGTCAGACAAAGTCTGCCGGTGGGATCCGCTCACCTGGTGTGTCGATCACGGTCAGACAAAGTCTGCCGGTGGGATCCGCTCACCTGGTGTGTCCATCACGGTCAGACAAAGTCTGCCGGCGGGACCCGCTCACCTGGTGTGTCGATCACGGTCAGACAAAGTCTGCCGGTGGGATCCGCTCACCTGGTGTGTCCATCACGGTCAGACAAAGTCTGCCGGTGGGATCCGCTCACCTGGTGTGTCCATCACGGTCAGACAAAGTCTGCCGGCGGGACCCGCTCACCTGGTGTGTCGATCACGGTCACACAAAGTCTGCCGGTGGGATCCTCTCATCTGGTGTGTCCATCACGGTCAGTCAAGGTCTGCCGGTGGGATCCGCTCACCTGGTGTGTCGATCACGGTCAGACAAAGTCTGCCGGTGGGATCCGCTCACCTGGTGTGTCGATCACGGTCAGTCAAAGTCTGCCGGTGGGGTTCGCTCACCTGGTGTGCCGATCACGGTCAGTCAAAGTCTGCCGGTGGAGTTCACCCACCTGGTGTGTCGACCACCGTTAGTCGAAGGCGAACCCCCTTCTCCTCGATCTCCATCGTCCGCTTCTCTATTCTCGTCGTCTTGGTGGCCCGTTCTGGAACAGGGGTTTCACGTCCATAACCACCCAGGCGCCCAGTCCGACGGGTTGGGATCCAGCCAGAGGGGAGGGGTGCCGCTAATGCGCAGCGCAGGCATCGAGAGCGCCCCGCCAGCCGGCTAATACCAGAGAAGAGTGCTGACGTCGGGCGCAACCTCTGCTGCACGCGCTCACCCGCCAGCCGGCTAATACCGGCTAATACCAGAGAAGAGTGCTGACGTCGGGCGCAACCTCTGCTGCACGCGCTCACCCGCCCCTACTGTGTGCAGCCGGCTAATACCAGAGAAGAGTGCTGACGTCGGGCGCAACCTCTGCTGCACGCGCTCACCCGCCCCTACTGTGTGCATTGCGACGGTGACGACGGTGTCCATTACAGCGTCTGTCTCCTGTGCAGACCTTCAGTTCATCTTCGCGGCCACTCGCACGCACATTCGCCCACCAACAAGCATTGCTCACGCACACGTACATGCTCACTCACTTACACTTACATGCGCACCCACACACACAGACACACAAAAACATACGGCCATAAACACGGAACGCCCACACCTTCGCACGGCAACCACAAACGGGTGTGCAGACGTTTGTTCATTCGCCGTGGCCAACACACAAGGCCACGGCGAAATAGACTACAATTAATTGTGATGCCATTATTCACGCTGTATGGAGCAGCTCACCCAGGCCCAAGTTCTGACTATGACGCCAGCTTCATTGAGACAGCCCAGACTCGGGATATTGCTGCGGCAACTCAGGAAGGTATGCGGGGCATGTGAGCACCATCATGAGAAGCTGTCCGGCTACATGGCAATGCGGGGCATGTCAGCACCATCATGAGAAGCTGTCCGGCTACATTTCAGCCTGCTAATCAGAAGGCTAGAGCTCTAACACAGAAAATTCCCCCCCGGGAAATTTCGATAGCTCAGAGGAAGTCTCGCGCGCGGCGATCAGCGTCCGTAAGGTACTAACCGAGTTTATCTCTCTAGCTGTTGAATATGTATTACAACTGAACTCAAGCTTGTGTGATGCTTCATGTTTGTATCATTGGGAAACGTTCTATCGTACGTCCCGCGACTGCGAGCCACATGTGTCGCTTGGTATTCACGGACGTCGTTTTGCATGCTTTCGGCACAGTGTTTTAGCAGACCAATGATCGCCAAAGCACTCAAGAACTGCTCCAGCACAACTTGATGTTCATGATCATAGCTACTGATTTGAAAACTATAGCCACCTAAACCCCCAAGAAGCAGTGATGCCCCACAAAGTGGTCGGAAGACACTGACCCATTTTGGAGAAGGAAAACGCCAAAGGCGAACTGGATAATTCCGGAGCACTCATGCTCATCTCATCTGAGGTGCGCACATCTCAGTGGAGCCACACCAAATAGGATGCTTCACTACCTAGGGCACATTTACCTGACTCAACAACCAGCAGTATCCAGCCAACCAGCCAACTCAACAACCAGCAGTATCCAGCCAACCAGCCAACTCAACAACCAGCAGTATCCAGCCAACCAGCCAACTCAACAACCAGCAGTATCCAGCCATTTCGTACACCACCACCGTTTGGGAGGGCCAGAATCCCGGGTTGGTACGGCCGGGACTGCACCGTCCCAGTGTTGGCGCAACCAGGACTGAGCCATCCCAGTGTTGGCACTCCCGGACCGCGTGTTAGTACGACCAGGACTGCGCCGTCCCAGTGTTGGCACGGTTAGGACTGTGTGTCAGTACGACCAGGACTGCACCGTCCCAGTGTTGGCGCAACCAGGACTGCGCCGTCCCAGTGTTGGCACTCTCGGACCGCGTGTTAGCACGACCAGGACTGCGCCGTCCCAGTGTTGGCGCAACCAGGACTGCGCCGTCCCAGTGTTGGCACTCCCGGACCGCGTGTTAGTACGACCAGGAATACGCCAGCCCAGTGTTGGCAAGGCCAAGACTGCGCCATCTCAGTGTTGGCACGCCCGGACCGCGTGTTAGCATGACCAGGAATAGGCCGTCCCAGTGTTGACAGCGCGGTGGACTGAGCTCCGGTGTTGGCACCCTCCGGTTGCGGCTCGTGGTGTGGTGCTGACAGGCAGAGCCATGTTTCGTGCCAGGGGCGCTGTAGTGCGGCAGTTTTTGCGCCAGGGCGCCGGCAGGAGAAAGCCGACGCCACTGCAATGTCAAGCGGCCGCGGGCGTTGTCCGAACACGGCAGTGTGGCGGGAACGGGAGTGTGGCGGGAACGGCCGCCGGCACGTGCGGCGATGACAATGAGCATGCCTCGAATACGTGTGTGCATACCACACTCCTGCACTCATCGGCTCTGGTAAACCATAGCCGAAGCGCGTGTCGTTCTCAGCTGTGGCCGCCACTTTCTGGAACCCGTCGCGGCTGAGAGACTGTCCCCAGCTAAGTTAGGACTCGTCGCGGCTGAGAGACTGTCCCCAGCAGAGTTAGGACCCGTCGCGGCTGAGAGACCGTCCCCAGCTAAGTTAGGGCACGGCACGGCTGAGAGACTGTTCCCAGCTAAGCTAGGGCACGGTGCGGCTGAGAAACTGTTCCCAGCTAAGTTAGGACACGGAGCGGATGAGAGACTGTTCCCAGCTAAGTTAGGGTACGGCACGGATGAGAGACTGTCCCCAGCTAAGTTAGGACTCGTCGCAGCTGAGAGACTGTCCCCAGCTAAGTTAAGGCACGGCGCGGCTGAGAGACTGTCCCCCATCTAGGTTATGGAAGCTAAATGTCATCTCCCTGGACGATCAGGCCAGTTGGATGTCTGTCTTTGCTTGAGTGACCAGTCCTTGACTGGGTCAGGACGGCTGAATGCCCCCCCCCCCCCCCGGATGGGTCAGGTCAGCCACGTGACCTCCCCAGTTGGCTCTGATCGCCGCCGCTGCTGGTGTGTCATAGCTGAGTTCCCGTGTCATGTGGCTGTGACAGGCGCGCGCCGCGTCGTCGCAGACGCCCGGGGGGGGTATTTCCGTCCGCGTCGACTCGTCAGCGTCGACGCCGCCGTCACGGCCGTGTACGACACCACCATGCCAGTACGCGGAATGCGCGAGCTGGCGCTATTTTTCGACGGCGTCGTTCCGGCGGACCGCTGTGGTGTGGTGTAGAATGACGAGGACTGAGCTCGTTCCGGCGGACCGCTGTGGTGTGGTGTAGAATGACGAGGACTGAGCTCGTTCCGGCGGACCGCTGTGGTGTGGTGTAGAATGACGAGGACTGAGCTCGTTCCGGCGGACCGCTGTGGTGTGGTGTAGAATGACGAGGACTGAGCTCGTTCCGGCGGACCGCTGTGGTGTGGTGTAGGATGACGAGGACTGAGCTCGTGTGATGCGCTTTATCTGGCCTCGCTTTGTGGTGTGGGGTGATGTTTCTCGACACTACTCGCTGGTGTAACGTGATATGTGTCGGCTCTCACTGGTGCAGTTTGCAATGAACTCGCACTCGCATGAAGTGCGCTATATTCCGAACATCATCCCTTGGGCGTTGGCTGCTATATCTGGGTATTCACTGATGCTGAAGCCGGCTTTCTTTTCCTTTACTCCAACTTTCACAGGGATACTTGAGAGAGAGAAACTTGGCTGGCATTGCCTTTAGATGCGTTCGGAACGTGGACGTTGGGAAACAATTACTTCCGATCCCTCCCCACTCCTCCATCACACACACTTTCCCCCGATTGGGAAACATGTCACGGCTGTAGCGCCGACCGATTTGTTGCAGTCTGCTGCAACCCGTCCCTCCACGGTGTTATTTCTGGCTAAATCCGGGTCTAATCCTCCACTATCTCAGCAGTGTGACATAATACCCCACCACTATGACACCATCTGTGTAGTCCGGCGCGTCACGGCAGATCACTCCACCGCTCCAATTTCATCACGGCGGCAGGGCGGCATCCGCAGCCGCTCTGTCACAACTGCACACGGCGCCTCCACAGCCACACATTACACAATGAGCTGCGTGTGCACGATTTTCGGCCCGGCGTTCGATTGTGAGGTGGTCGGAGCACGCTGCGGCCCAACGCCGTAACACCATGAGCCGCAAGGTCACCCATCTCACGACCCGGGTCGAGAGTTGCGAATTAATCGCCACTGGTAACGGCCGGTCGCCGCCGGCGGCCGGCTGGCAGTCGGCCTCACTCGGCACATCTGGCAGCTGCCTGCCCATACTGCATGGTGCTGACGCCCACATACCTGCCGCCTACGATCGTCTTCACGGTGCCACTGCAGGGACTCTGCCGCGGCGGCACGATTCAGATGATTCCGTCCTTCCTGGCCGTTGAGTCCCACATTACGCTGGCATTGTCCTTCGCCGCCGTGAGTTAGGCTGTTGCCGTCGAGTCCCACATTACAGCTGGATTCTTCCTACCGTGAGTACACATTAGGACCGTTTTCCCCTTTACAGCTGGTACTGTTGTTCCCCGTCATGAGTACCACATTATAGCTGGCATTGTCCTTCCTCACCGTGAGTACCACATTAGGCACCGTTCTTCCCCGCCGTGAGTCCCACATTACAGCTGGTACCGTCCTTTCACGCCGTGTATTGCATTGCAATGCATGACACGTGAATCCCACATTACAGCTGGTGACGTCCTTCCCTGTCGTTGAGTCCCACATTATAGCTGGCACCGTCCTTTCAAGCCACGAGTCTCGCATTATACCTGGTTCTGTCCTTTCACGCCGTGTATTGCATTGTATTGTATTACACCTGAGTCCCACATTACAGCTGGCACCATCCTTCCCTATCTTGAGTCCAACATTACAGCTGGTCACCGTCCTTCCCCGCCGTGAGCTTCACATCTTAGCTACTATGTGCTTCCATATCATAATGTCAGTTGATATAATTTCAGCTGGTGCATAGCATTTCAGCCGACAGTGGACCTCCCTGACACCGACATTTCAGCTGATAGTACGCCTCCATGACACCGACATTTTTGCTGATAGTGTGATCTCCCGGACACCGACTTTTCAGCTGACAGTGTCTCCCTGACATGGACTAATCGGCAGATAGTGTGCTTTTCTGACACCGACATTTCAGCTGAGAGTGCGCTTCCATGACACCGACATTTCAACCGACACCATTCTGTCCTTTTTGTCTTAAAGTTCCCACTCGCATTCTTCTCTATCTCGTACATTTCCAATGCCATTCTGCCATATTTCCACGTTATCACCGGAATTCTGTCACATGTTTCACATTGCTATCGATACTCTGCCATATGTGCACACTCTGCCCTATGTGCAAACGCTGCCATATGCCCACACTCTGCCATGTGTCCACACTCTGCCATATGTACCACTCTGCCATATTTGCACACTCGGCCATATGCTCACATTCTGCTGTGCGTCCACACCCTGCCATATGTTCCACTCTGCCATATGTACACACTCTGCCATATGTGCACACGCAGCTATATACCCACATAGACAGCACACTGCCAGAGCGTTCAGACTGCCACTGAAACAACACATGCTCTGACACCGCCGCGTCGCCCATTTCACACCCCACGTCCACATTCTGGCCGCACGCACCTATGGTGGCATTCCTAGCCGGCGCTCCACCGCAATTCCTGCCACATCCACGACGACACCACCATGTAGCGAAGCTTAGCAGGCCACATCCATTCAGTCCGACAGTGACGGCACCTCAGGGCCTTCAGTCGTAATCGGGATTGGGCGGGACATTTTTCCGACGTGCCATCCGCACGTCACGTCAAACGGCAGACAGCACTTCCTGCTGACATGAATCCCGTGTGGTGCGGCGCGTCAGCGAGGTCACCGCAGCCACTGCGTGGTCGGACGACCATGAGACGATGATGCACGACCCCCCCCCACCGTCGGGCATGGATGTGGCAGCGAGCTAACCACGCCGGCAAACCGGCACATCAGCCGACATGGCAATTGTCCGCGATCGTGGCGATCATCACGTCACAGTAACCGGCCATCATTCGCCGCAATGGTCGCAAAGTGGATGTACCGTGATTGCACAATGACGTCGCTCTGGATGTAGTGATCAGTCGTGACCGGCATGGCGGAACGAGACTGCCGGAGTCCAGCACTGCGACGGAACTGGCGCAGTGCACGCGGCTGGCCGGCCGGGTTTGTATTCCGGACGCGGCCTGGCCGGCCCTCCGGCCGACGTGTGTCAGCCAGGTCACACTGGTTCGCTCGGACAGAGGAAGCTGGCGGCCGTTCTCTGTCCACCGTCACCTGCAGACGGAAGCCACGGCAAACTACGGCGAACTACGACAACGCGGCGGGCTGTCTCCTCAGCAGACGGACCGCCGACCGGAGCGGGGCCCTGTCGGGAGACTGAGCGGCTCTGACAGCCACGCCCCGGCACTCTCAGCTACTCAGCTCAGCAGACGGACCGCCGACCGGAGCGGGGCCCTGTCGGGAGACTGAGCGGCTCTAATAGCCACGCCCCGGCACTCTCAGCTACTCAGCTCAGCAGACGGACCGCCGACCGGAGCGGGGCCCTGTCGGGAGACTGAGCGGCTCTAATAGCCACGCCCCGGCACTCTCAGCTACTCAGCTCAGCAGACGGACCGAGCGGGGCCCTGTCGGGAGACTGAGCGGCTCTAATAGCCACGCCCCGGCACTCTCAGCTACTCAGCTCAGCAGACGGACCGAGCGGGGCCCTGTCGGGAGACTGAGCGGCTCTAATAGCCACGCCCCGGCACTCTCAGCTACTCAGCTCAGCAGACGGACCGAGCGGGGCCCTGTCGGGAGACCGAGCGGCTCTAATAGCCACGCCCCGGCACTCTCAGCTACTCAGCTCAGCAGACGGACCGAGCGGAGCCCTGTCAGGGGGTGCGGGCTCAGGGCTGCACGCCTCTGACAGCCACTCCCCGGCACTCTCGGCCACTCAGCAAGGCCACCAGATGGCCTGGTCAGGTGGGTCAGCTCACGGCTGGTTAGCCCCGACGGCAGAAGACAAATGACCGTGTACGGTGGTGAGGCCAAGCCGGCCTGCTACCACGGACAAACAGGTCTCTGTCTGCGCCAAATAATACCCCCCCCCCCTCTCGGATGCATGAGGAACAGTGGGGAAGCTGAGTTCAGCACAACGGCGTCAAGTTCATTATTTTCTATAGATTTTGGTGATAGTTCTTTTATCATTAATATTGTGTTGGCTCTGCTCTGCGATAATAAAAGAACTAATGCTTGCACTTGCTCTTACTCACACAAAATGCTGTTGGGTGTGTTAAATGTGGTGTTCTAAAAAGCTAAACGCTGGTGGCCCGGGAGAAATAAAGCCACAAGTCAGTCGCCATCAGCAGTCAACATACCGGCGATAGCTTGCTGATCCTGATCTGATGCTGATTCTCATGGATGGCAAACTGCTCACCTGGCGTATATCTGGACACTGCCGCAAAACGAGTTCCTGTCTCACCAGGTATTTGCCATCTTGATCGTACTCAGACGACTCGTAGTGCACGATCCAATGTCGTGCTTGTCGATGAGTGCTAATATCGTGTCCGTAGTTGTTGATCTGGAAATCACGGAGCTTCCGCGGTTCCATGGTGCTGTGCTGTGCTGTGCTGTGCTTGGTCACAAGGAAGTCTCAATCTAAACTTTCTCCGTGATCACTACGGCGAAATTATTCCAACATTGCGCTTTTCTGGTTTCACTTTCCTGACTGGCATTCTCATGCTGCATCACTATTGCGGATCCGCTGAATGGAGTCCGAGCCATACGACTGGAGGTGGGAATATTCACCACGGACAGCTAGGTTTGCTGGTGTGGCTCACGTTACCTGTAGACATGCAGTGATCAGGAGATAGCGCACCACTTGGCAGGGTGCACGCCACGCGCAGCCAAGCGTCACCCGCCGGCAGTTCGCCGCGCCGTGGCAAAGATGATAAGGCGGTACATAGGTGGCTCCGATCGCCCACCTATCATCATTGGTCACTGATCACTGATTGTTGGTCACTGACTACTGGTTAATGGTACCGATCACCGATCACCGATCAGTTATCACGGATAGCTAATCGCCGGTCACTGATTTTGTATCGCTGCTCACATGCAACTGACCGCATGTCACTGACGACAAGCCACTGACCACAGGTCACTGGTCACATGTCAGTTGTCACTGACCACGGGACACCAATCACAGGTCACTGACCACTGATTGCAGACTACTGATCACAGGACACTGATCACTGGACACCAGTGTGTCGCGTTTGGTCGGCTGTGCCGGCCGGCAGCTGGTAGTCAGCCAGCGCTCGGTGGTCAGCGAAGACCGGCACCTCTGTCCAGAGGTGCCCGACTGTGCCCTGCGGCCACGGCCAGGTCAGCACAGCTCGTGACACGGCGTCGGCAGGCCGCTGGCTCACTGAAGCGATCGATGGCCGGGCCGGTGCCGTCCACACTGGCCCGGCCGCCGTCCATACCATCCGAGCTACTATTGACGGCACCGGCCGGCCACCAGCTCTGGCCATAGCTGACTACCCTGGCACCGACTGGGACTGACTACCCTGCCACGGACTAGGACTGACTGTTATACCACAGATTGGGACTGACTACCCTGCCACGGACTGGGACTGACTACCCTGCCACGGACTGGGACTGACTACGCTGCTACGGACTGGGACAGACTACCATGCCACAAACTGGGACTGACTACCCTTCCACGGACTGGGACTGACTACCCTGCCACGCACTGAGACTGACTACCCTGCCACGGACTGGGACTGACTACCCTGCCATGGACTGGGACTGACTACCCTGCCACGCACTGAGACTGACTACTCTGCCACGCACTGAGACTGACTACCCTGCCATGGACTGGGACTGACTACCCTGCCATGGACTGGGACTGACTA
This sequence comes from Ashinkailepas kermadecensis, assembly GCA_034440615.1. NCBI lineage: Eukaryota > Metazoa > Arthropoda > Thecostraca > Neolepadidae > Ashinkailepas > Ashinkailepas kermadecensis. Next base: position 52,602 of record JAOTOM010004824.1, read on the forward strand.
CCCTGCCATGGACTGGGACTGACTACCCTGCCATGGACTGGGACTGACTACCCTGCCACGGACTGGGACTGACTACCCTGCCATGGACTGGGACTGACTACCCTGCCACGCACTGAGACTGACTACTCTGCCACGCACTGAGACTGACTACCCTGCCAGGGACTGGGACTGACTATCCTGCCACGGACTGGGACTAACTGTTATACCACAGATTGGGACTGACTACCCTGCCACGGACTGGGACTGACTACCCTGCCACGGACTGGGACTGACTACCCTGCCATGGACTGGGACTGACTACCCTGCCATGGACTGGGACTGACTACCCTGCCATGGACTGGGACTGACTACCCTGCCACGGACTGGGACTAACTGTTATACCACAGATTGGGACTGACTACTCTGCCACGGACTGGGACTGACTACCCTGCCATGGACTGGGACTGACTACCCTGCCATGGACTGGGACTGACTACCCTGCCACGCACTGAGACTGACTACTCTGCCACGCACTGAGACTGACTACCCTGCCATGCACTGAGACTGACTACCCTGCCACGGACTGGGTCTGACTATCCTGCCACGGACTGGGACTAACCGTTATACCACAGATTGGGACTGACTACCCTGCCACGGACTGGGACTGACTACCCTGCCACGGACTGGGACTGACTGTTCTACCACAGATTGGGACTGACTGCCCTGCCACGGACTGGGACTGACTACCCTGCCACGAACTGGGACTAACTGTTATACCACATATTGGGACCGACTACCCTGCCACGGACTGGGACTGACTACCCTGCCACGGACTGGGACTGACTACCCTGCCACGCACTGGGACTGACTACCCTGCCACGGACTGGGACTGACTACCCTGCTACGGACTAGGACAGACTACCATGCCACAAACTGGGACTGACTACCCTGCTACGGACTGGGACTGACTACCCTTCCACGGACTGGGACTGACTACCCTGCCACGGACTGGGACTGACTACCCTTCCACGGACTGGGACTGACTACCTTGCCACATACTGGGACTGACTACCCTTCTACGGACTGGGACTGACTACCCTTCCACGGACTGGAAATGACTAGCCTTCCGCGGACTGGGACTGAATAGCCTGCCGCAAATTGGGACTGACTATCCTGCCACAAACTGGGACTGACTACCCTGCCACGGACTGGGACTGACTATCCTGTCACGGACTGGGACTGACTACCATTCCACAGATCGAGACTGACTGTCCTGTCATCGACAGGGGTTGACTGTCCCACCACGGACTGGGACTGGTTGAGACTGACTGATCCGCCACCGACAGGGGTTGACTGTCCCACCACGGACCGCGACTGGTTGAGACTGACTGATCCGCCACCGACAGGGGTTGACTGTCCCACCACGGACCGGGACTGGTTGAGACTGACTGTCCCGCCACCGACCGGGGCTGACTGCCCTACCACAGGCCAAGACTGACAGTCCCGACCACTGTCGGCGAAAAGTCGGCTGAGGACGGGGAGTCGAATCAGGGAGGTCTCAATGCCAGGCATATCACACGAGGGACAGGCTGTCCCTCGGTTTGCACGTACATGACAGCAGCCAGCTCAGTCGGGGAAGGGGGAATTTGTGTCTCACAAGGTCACGTCAAAACTGCTCCACATGATAATGGATTCCCGGCAAGCATAAATATTTGCACGCACGCGCCAAATAAGCACAGGTGGGCTGCGTGGTGTTCTGTTCAAGGCATCTGTTATCTGCAACGCTGACATTTGCCAGCGTTTTGAAAACACTCTTCCCTAAGACACTGCTTCGTGCATGTTTGCGTGCTGTGTATTGTAAAAGTGCATGCTGGGTAATGTTTCTCATTCGCCCTACCACAACACTTCGCAAGCACAGAGAAAAGAGCGTGCAATTTTCTCCCCAGGCTTGCGTCATTCGGCGGATTACAGCATCGTCCCTGCAGTGACGTCAATGATATATATATATATATATATATATATATATATATATATATATATATATATATATATATATATATATATATATATACATATATATATATATATATATATATACATATATATATATATATATATATATATATATATATATATATATATATATATATATATATATATATATATATGTATATACATATATATATATATATATATATATATATATATATATATATATATATATATATATATATATATAAATTATATATATATATATATATATATATATATATATATATATATATATATATATATATATATATATATATATGTGTGTGTGTGTGTGTGTGTGTATATGTGTATATATATGTGTGTGTGTGTGTGTGTGTGTGTGTGTGTGTGTGTGTGTGTGTGTGTGTGTGTGGGTGGGTGGGTGGGTGGGTGTGTGGGTGTGTGTGTGTACACCTATATGCATATGTATACATACATATAAACGGCTGCTATAGGGTCGACAAAATTGCGATAATTGCAGGTATACTCACCTGTCGGATCGCTCACGGTCCTGTCCTTGTACAGATCGGTCAGGAAGAGGCTGTTGATGAGCGTTGACTTGCCCAGGCCCGTCTCACCCACCACCATCAGGGTGAAGTCGAAGCCGCGCTTCACGGATTTGCGGTGCACCTGTTCCGGCAGTGTGGCGAACCCGATGTACTCCTTCTCGTCCTGAGAAGGTCACCGTCACCGTCAGACCGCGAGAGGTGACGATCACACCCGCAGCTCGGATCTGTCTCCTCAATAGGGGCAACACACCGTCAGACTGCGAGAGGTGACGATCACACCCGCAGCTCGGATCTGTCTCCTCAATAGGGGCAACACACCGTCAGACTGCGAGAGGTGACGATCACACCCACAGCTCGGATCTGTCTCCTCAATAGGGGCAACACACCGTCAGACTGCGAGAGGTGACGATCACACCCGCAGCTCGGATCTGTCTCCTCAATAGGGGCAACACACCGTCAGACCGCGAGAGGTGACGATCACACCCGCAGCTCGGATCTGTCTCCTCAATAGGGGCAACACACCGTCAGACTGCGAGAGGTGACGATCACACCCGCAGCTCGGATCTGTCTCCTCAATAGGGGCAACACACCGTCAGACTGCGAGAGGTGATGATCACACCCACAGCTCGGATCTGTCTCCTCAATAGGGAACACACCGTCAGACCGCAAGAGGTGATGATCACACCCGCAGCTCGGATCTGTCTCCTCAATAGGGGCAACACACCGTCAGACCGCGAGAGGTGATGATCACACCCGCAGCTCGGATCTGTCTCCTCAATAGGGGGAACACACCGTCAGACTGCGAGAGGTGATGATCACACCCGCAGCTCGGATCTGTCTCCTCAATAGGGGCAACACACCGTAATAGATGCGGGGAACTGTCGCACCGGACAACTGTCAATGAAAATATATCATGGCCCCTTTTGTGTTCCCCTTAGCTTCGCTACTGGTGATGCTCAAGGACGATCTAGAGTACAATGAGAACATAACTAAGTCATTCACCTTTAAAAAGCAGTGCACCTTGAGCAGTATCACACTCGGTTCCACATTCACGTCAATATTCCATAAATTATACATCAATAATCGAACTATTTCTGGCAATGCACACAAACGCTTTTTCCTTCTGTTGAGACCTTCCGGAGCAGACTAGGACTCTGAACTAATGATTCGTGGCACTTTCGGGTACGAGTACATTGCAATCTGATGGGGCTTATGAAATTGAAGCTCGCTTCATTGTCGCGCTTTTCCTGATCATGACTTAAGATTCCAATTAGCTAAGCTTGACCAGAGCTCATTTCAGCTTTACGGCCTGGTATGCATGTGATTGTTTGACGTATGTAACTTTGCCAATTGTGAGTCTCGTAATTGGGCACATGGAAGCGCCACGCAGGTAACTGCACGTGACACCATCGCGGCGCTACGTTCAGCTGGCCATGGTGGTCATGCGTAAGCAAGGCGATTGCATTTTTTAGTCCCTGCTGGGGCCACGACAATCCTTGCTGATACGCACTGCATATTATGGCACAGGGGTTGGTTGGTTGGTTATTGGTTTTACGACACGTCGACCGTTGAGTCATATAGCGTCGCCAATCTCTCACGCCGATTGGTCGCGGGCGAAGAGTAGCGACAGGTGAGATTCGAACCCACAATCTTTCGATTGCGAGACGAGCATCTTACCCCTAGACCACTCGTCCCCGAACAGGGGACTGCGGAAGCGCAAGAGGGGGCAGGAGCTGAGGAAGCGTGCAAGAGGAAGTGCGACCTCACAAAGTAAAAGTGATGAGCTGAGAAAGCGCAAGGTATGAGCTCAACTGCATAGCTGAGATAATAAAGTCGTCTGGTTATCTCGGTAGATAGAGCACTTTCCGGCAAAGGTCTCCTCGTTTCGGCACAATGGGTCGAGTCGCTTCACGCGCTCGCTACTAACGCCTTCGGTTGGGATGGCCACTTGGCAAATGGCCAGATAAGGTCGGAGCGCAGGTACTAGGCTGCCGTGCCAGAATATGTGGGCACGTTAAACTCTCAGTTAAAACTCTGCTATGCAAATGACATTGTCCGATCGGGAGGTATGGTAAGGATCGATGTAATGAGCTTACGATACGATTAGCATGCACTCATTCGCAGAGCTCTTTCAGCAACGGTTCCAGCAAAGTTGTATTTAAAGAAGAACGTCAGGGCTCTAAAGTAGTGAACAAAATGGTAGGGATCCAATGAGGTCAGAGTTCGGAGAAGGCCGAGCCAGAATCAGAGATGAGAGGGAGCTGAGGAAGAATGGAGATCAGAAGAGGTTGAGACAGGTCAGCAAAGGAAGAGATCTGATGCAGGCCAGAAATCGCAGAGCTAGGGCAGGCCAGAAAGCAGACAGTAGCAATTGCTGAGAAGGTGTGAAGAGATCGTGGTGGAAGGTACCAAGGTGCAGATGCGAATGTGTTCTCGGCGCTTCAGACAAATCAGCTTCCCCTCTCCCACGCGTGGAACAGGTCGATTAACGATCCATGGGATGTGTTCCGAGCATCCACAAGCACGAGGTGAATACGGTGGTTCCATTACGCTCACATCACATTGTCATTAAGCACTCTGGAAGCGGCCATGTTCTTAAAATGGCATCACAAAGTGCAACGAACCGCGAGCAGATCCGGAAATTGGTCCTGGAGATATCTGGCAGCAGAGCACACCTATCCCCGACGATGAAATGGAACACGTGGCAGAGAGTCAGGTCGACCGACGGGAGCAGCTGTCTGCCCGACGCCACGAACAGTCCTCCAGTACAGCAACAGCACTACACCCGCCACCGGTGGTGGACCGGGTCCGAGGTGTCGGACACCACGTACAGACCTCCAGTACAACAGTAACAGCACCACACCCGCCACCGGTGGTGGACCGGGTCCGAGGTGTCGGACACCACGTACAGACCTCCAGTACAGCAGTAACAGCACCACACCCGCCACCGGTGGTGGACCGGGTCCGAGGTGTCGGACACCACGTACAGACCTCCAGTACAGCAGTAACAGCACCACACCCGCCACCGGTGGTGGACCGGGTCCGAGGTGTCGGACACCACGTACAGACCTCCAGTACAGCAGTAACAGCACCACACCCGCCACCGGTGGTGGACCGGGTCCGAGGTGTCGGACACCACGTACAGACCTCCAGTACAGCAGTAACAGCACCACACCCGCCACCGGTGGTGGACCGGGTCCGAGGTGTCGGACACCACGTGCAGACCTCCAGTACAGCAGTAACAGCACCACACCCGCCACCGGTGGTGGACCGGGTCCGAGGTGTCGGGCATTGGCACATGAATGACCAATGGTTGGTAATGATAGGTACATGAATGACCAATGGTTGGTAATGATAGGTACATGAATGACCTATGGCTGGTAGCAACTGCCACACGAATGGCCTATGACTCGTAGCGACTGACACATCAATGACATATGGCTAGTAGTGACTGACACACGAGTGATCTATGTGTTGCAATGACTGATACACGAGTGACCTGTAGTTGATAATGACTGGCGCACGAGTAACCATATCGTTGGTAATTACTGGCACATGTGTGACCTATCGTTGGTAATTACTGGCACATGTGTGACCTATAGCTGGTAATGACTGGCATATCAGTGACATATAGCTGGTAGCGACAAACACACGAGTGACCTATGGCTGGTAGCGACCGACACACGAGTGACCTATGACTGGTAGCGACCGACACACGAGTGACCTATGGTTGGTTGGTTGGTTGGTTATTGGAGTTTAGGGGCGCATCGACTGCGTCGGTCATGCAGCGCCCATCGAGTGACCTATGGGTGGTAGCGACAAACACACGAGTGACCTATGACTGGTAGCGACCGACACACGAGTGACCTATGACTGGTAGCGACCGACACACGAGTGACCTATGTGTGGTAGCGACAAACACACGAGTGACCTATGGCTGGTAGCGACCGACACACGCGTGCCCTATGAGTGGTAATGACAGATACACGAGTGACCTATGGCTGGTAATGATTGGCACACGGTTGACACACCGTGATGGCGGATCAAACCTGGTGGTTCACGCGGGCAACTAGTTGAACCCACGCATGATCCGAACCGCGGTATAACTCAGATCTTAATCTCGACAGACAATGGCTGCGATGCACGATAAACTGCTTTCGCTACGTGCAGACTTAGATATATAACCTCGTCAGTCACGCCGGTCTTCGATATTTAGAGTGGTCAATTTTGCGTCCTGTCACGTGACACAAATTTTGCTGTCTGGTCAGGTCACGGAGTTTAGTAGTAATTAGGAACAGTTTATATGTCTATGACTGGTAGTGAGTGGCACACGAGTGGCCCATGGCTGGTAGCAACCGGCACACGAGTGACCTGTGGCTGGTAAACACTGGTACATGAGTGACCCGTGCTGGTCGACGCTGCGCTATTGACAAACTACTTTCGCTCCGTGGAGAAAGAAGAAAGAGGCAGTCCAAGGCAGCTTGGCATGGGATGCTCTTCTCAGAGGCGGGCTGCTTGAAGACACCGGCTTGGAACAGACACCAGACAGGAACACCGGCTATAACACTGAGTGGTGGAAGGTGCATGTATGAACCGTACGCGCGCCGGCGGATATTTGGCACCGTTTCCTACCATGACTGGAACTGGGCCGAAAACAGGCATAATATCACGGCTGGGGTGTTGCCACACCGTCTGAGGTTCGTGCCGGATGTGGCCCGGATGTGACAGGAATGTAAGGTAGTCAGAGGTGCAACCACATACAGCCGTTTGGGGGGGGGGGGACAAGCCTCCCCGTCTTCACCAACATTGCACTAGCCGTCGGTATTGCATCAGTCAACATGGTGGGCACGCATCAGATCACACTGACCGGAACCACTGGATGCCATGCAGTCACTGGGGACGAGACGTCGGTGTCAGCCAAGCTGGGTTGGCAGAGCTCCGACGAGTGCCTTCCGTCCTCCAAAGGCATAGCTGCGCAGTGACCGTCCAGCACAGACACTCGACTACGCTTCTGCTGGAGTCGAAAACCCACGACCAATTTACATTTGAAGACGAGGCTCAATGCCGACACCCTTGAGTTGGCTGGCGTGTGTGGGGCGTGCGTGCTGGCGGGCAACCGTCACGGCACGAACCTCAGACGGTGTGGCAACACCCCAGCCGTGACCTTGTGCCTGTCTGCGGCCCAGTTTCAGTCGCTGTGGGAAACGGTGCCGAATATCCGCCGGCACGCGCATAGTTTATACGTGCATCTTCCGCCACTCAGTGTTGCAGCCAGTGTTCTTGTCTGATGTCTGTTCCAATACGGTGTCTCCGAGCAGCCCGCCTTTGAGAAGAGCATCCCATGCTGAGTTGCTTTGGACCGCCTCTTTCTTCTTTCCGCACGGAGCGAATGTAGTTCGTCGTTTATCACAGCCATTGTCTGTCGAGGTTACGATCGGATGTCTACCGCGGTTCGGACCATGCGTGGGTCCAACTAGTTGCCCGCGTGAACCGCCAGGTTTGACCCGCCATCGCCTGTGGCACACCCACTGCCAGGTTTTTCAGCATTCATTTCAGAACTATCTACGTCAGGCACGCCGACTCTTAGACATCTAACCTCATCAGTCACGCCAGTCTTCGGCATTTAGACTGATACATTTTACGTCATGTCACGTGACAAAATGTTGCTGGCAGGTTAGGTCACGGAGCTTAGCAGTAATTAGGAATAGTTTGCATGTCCTCGAAAACTTTTTTTCTCCAATGCTCCGACGTCCTCTGTTTCTGGCTCTTGCGGGTGAAATGCATCAGCCTTTTGCTGCCTACAGCCTTCCGCGTTTTCTATGTATAAGATAGAATATCCCATGAATAAAGGTCACATAGGATCATATTCTTCACGTGAACTTCAGGTGTTTGCGAATGCTATCATGCACTTCGCTGGTTAGTATCCGAATCGATAGGACGAAATCGTGCTTAGAATATTGCGAGTCATCTCATTCAACACACTATCAAATGTAACATGTAAAAGCCAGTAATTGGTCTCGAGTGACCTGGTTCGATTTCACATTATCTATCCATTACGAAAGCATAAGTGAACTCGATGGCAATTCATATTGATCAGGTTGGCCTCGATATGCCAAAACGAATTTAAGCCATTGTGTCGGTGTCAAGAAGCTTACAAACTGATACACCAGAGCACCATAGTACACAAAGTATGCATATTCACATATGATGGCCGAGCAAAAAGACATCTTCTGATTTGCTGATTTGTATTACATTTTAACCTCATCATTCTTATACCCACTACCCATTAGTGTACCAGTCCATAGGGTAGTTAGGCCAGCTGTCTACCCAAAATAGGCATCCCTTGCTGATTTTCATTACATATGGTCCTCGTCATTCTTGTACCGACCTCCCATTAGTGTACCAGTCCATATACCAGTTAGGCCAGCTATCTACGCAAAATAGACACCCCCTACTGATTTGTATCACATATGGACCTCATCATTGTTGCACTCACTGCCCATTGACTTATCAGTTTACAGGGTTAGGGTAGTGTCCTACACGAAGTTTGATTACCAAACAAAGAGCACCATGGCTATAGTAAACCAGTACATGACATTCGAAAAAACCTGATCTTAAATCGGCATGGCCATGCTTACTGACAAATTGCTTCCTTGTTCTTGTTTGTTCCTGCAACGTGTAAAACTTCGATTCAATTTCGACTTGTGGTTCTTCTCCTTCACCTGCCATTGTTTTGTAAAGGCCACTTCTTGCCACTACATTTGCAGCCTGTTAGTTCGATTTAGTACTCTTGCCATGCAGAAATGCAATCAAAATTAACCGTCATATTTGGCCAGCGATGATGTCTCGATACGAAGTCAGGAGCGGTCCACGTCGTCCTTCTGCATTGCGTCGACTCATGCAACAATTTGGTATTGCAGCTTATCTTGCAGCTGCAAGACAGCTATATATTGCAGCTTTAGCCTGACAGTCGGAGCTGCAACATGCACCTGCAGTAGCGAAATGGAAGACATTGTCTTCCTGGTGAATGCCATAGTGGGTTTTAAGGCATAGTCTGCGATACTTTTAGCGTATGGTGCTGAACTGCTAGCTCCAGAGATCTTGCATGTTTGAAAGTGCCTTCGTTCTTGGTTCCTCAGCTATCGGAGAGAACCACCAGCAAAGGGAGAGGGGCGTTAAATGTTCGCCAATATCCACGTGAGTCAACAGCGAGTCAGAGGCTTTGTTCCGTCCCAGGCCAACACTGTTCCGTCCCAGGCCAACGCTGTTCCGTCCCAGGCCAACGCTGTTCCGTCCCAGGCCAACGCTGTTCCGTCCCAGGCCAACACTGTTCCGTCCCAGGCCAACGCTGTCCCGTCCCCAGGCCAACGCTGTCCCGTCCCAGGCCAACGCTGTCCCGTCCCAGGCCAACGCTGTTCCGTCCCAGGCCAACGCTGTTCCGTCCCAGGCCAACGCTGTTCCGTCCCAGGCCAACGCTGTCCCGTCCCAGGCCAACGCTGTTCCGTCCCAGGCCAACGCTGTTCCGTCCCAGGCCAACGCTGTCCCGTCCCAGGCCAACGCTGTCCCGTCCCAGGCCAACGCTGTCCCGTCCCAGGCCAACGCTGTTCCGTCTCAGGCCAACGCTGTTCCGTCCCAGGCCAACGCTGTTCCGTCCTAGGCCAACGCTGTTCCGTCCTAGGCCAACGCTGTCCCGTCCCAGGCCAACGCTGTTCCGTCCTAGGCCAACGCTGTTCCGTCCCAGGCCAACGCTGTTCCGTCCCAGGCCAACGCTGTCCCGTCCCAGGCCAACGCTGTTCCGTCCCAGGCCAACGCTGTTCCGTCCCAGGCCAACGCTGTCCCGTCCCAGGCCAACGCTGTCCCGTCCCAGGCCAACGCTGTCCCGTCCCAGGCCAACGCTGTTCCGTCCCAGGCCAACGCTGTCCCGTCCTAGGCCAACGCTGTCCCGTCCCAGGCCAACGCTGTTCCGTCCCAGGCCAACGCTGTTCCGTCCCAGGCCAACGCTGTTCCGTCCCAGGCCAACGCTGTCCCGTCCCAGGCCAACGCTGTTCCGTCCCAGGCCAACGCTGTTCCGTCCCAGGCCAACGCTGTCCCGTCCCAGGCCAACGCTGTTCCGTCCCAGGCCAACGCTGTTCCGTCCCAGGCCAACGCTGTCCCGTCCCAGGCCAACGCTGTTCCGTCTCAGGCCAACGCTGTTCCGTCCCAGGCCAACGCTCAAAGCACCATCAAATGATTCCATGACTGAGCTACTTTTGTAATAAAGTTGGCCAATAGCATGACTTCAAATGGGATAATAGTTCACGGTGCAGCCATAAAAACATTCCGGGGTAGAGTTTCAGCTGACCCGACAATGCCTGTTTACAGACGTTGAGCAGATTATTGTTCTCACCTGCCAGTGCGAGCAGGGCACGTTTGCCGTGTCTGGTAACACTGCAGGCGCTGCCATCAACCGCCCCAATGCAGGCAAAGTCTGCGACACTGCAACATTCCTCACATTACTCACTGCTTTCACGATTCCCCGGTGTGCTTCAGTTGGAGAAGACACCACCCCGGCACCCGAAGCAAAACTGCGTTGCATCCAGAAAGCCTGAGCAATCCTGCATCTTGCTCTTCTCATAGTACCGTTATGTTGCTAATGGTTTGTTCGACACGTAATCCACCACTTGATGCACAACCAAATAACAATAATGATACGACCAGTCACATTAACCCCACGACCTGCAGGTTCCTGTGTACCTCAACCTCCTGTGAATCGCTTCTAGGCGCCACTTGATGTTGACAAATTGTCATATCCGCAAAAACAAACACAGGTCGTCAATTAGCTTCAGCTGTTCACACGCCCTTAAAAACATATACGCCATCATGATCAAGTGACAAGCTGCATGGACTGCATGGATGGGGTTGGACCTGCCAACCTCCTAAGCGAATTCGGGTAGTGCATCATTTTGATGCTAAGTTACATTTTTGCACTGGAGCACATCCTTCATATTAGCACCTGTTGGATCGCACTTTTCATTATCACAATCAAGCTATGCTCATTGAATGGAGAGCTGTCCTTCATTCCCATGGAAAATAGCATCATCATCTTACGCTGTTCAATGAACAGTGCTGATCTTAACACCGACCCGTCGGACCTACTTCGCGTCTTCCCTTCCCCGTAATGATGATGCCTGGACTTTGCCGTAACCAGCCATCGTTGGAATCTCCCGTACCACAAGGACTCATGTGAGGAACCAGCAACCAGTCGATAGAGGAGCGTATTGTGTCCGGCTGTGCCTCCGAACATGCACGGGAAGCGGCAGTCGATGTCTAGTCGAACCTCTTGCGACGATGGGGGAGGGGGATAATTGTCATTAACCACCCCTCATTAACCACGGCGTGAAGTCAGTGAGCGCCGGTCTCCGGATTCGGATGCAGTCTTCGGATGTCGCTCGGCCGTGGTAGGCGTCACTACCCGCCTTCACTGACCACGGTGTGAGGTCAGTGAGCGCCGGTGGGTGTCTTCGGATGTCGCTCGGCAGTGGTGGGTGTCTCCGGGGGCGGCTCGGCAGTGGTGGGTGTCTCCGGGCGCGGCTCGGCAGTGGTGGGTGTCTCCGGGGGCGGCTCGGCAGTGGTGGGTGTCTCCGGGCGCGGCTCGGCAGTGGTGGGTGTCCCGGGTGCGGCTCGGCAGTGGTGGGTGTCCCGGGTACGACTCGGCAGTGGTGGGTGTCTCCGGTTGCGGCTCGGCAGTGGTGGGTGTCCCGGGTACGGCTCGGCAGTGGTGGGTGTCCCGGGTGCGGCTCGGCAGTGGTGGGTGTCCCGGGTGCGGCTCGGCAATGGTGGGTGTCTCCGGGAGCGGCTCGGCAATGGTGGGTGTCTCCGGGAGCGGCTCGGCAATGGTGGGTGTCTCCGGGAGCGGCTCGGCAGTGGTGGGTGTCCCGGGTACGACTCGGCAGTGGTGGGTGTCTCCGGTTGCGGCTCGGCAGTGGTGGGTGTCCCGGGTGCGGCTCGGCAGTGGTGGGTGTCTCCGGGTGCGGCTCGGCAGTGGTGGGTGTCTCCGGGAGCGGCTCGGCAGTGGTGGGTGTCTCCGGTTGCGGCTCGGCAGTGGTGGGTGTCCCGGGTACGACTCGGCAGTGGTGGGTGTCTCCGGTTGCGGCTCGGCAGTGGTGGGTGTCTCCGGGGGCGGCTCGGCAGTGGTGGGTGTCTCCGGTTGCGGCTCGGCAGTGGTGGGTGTCCCGGGTACGGCTCGGCAGTGGTGGGTGTCCCGGGTACGACTCGGCAGTGGTGGGTGTCTCCGGGCGCGGCTCGGCAATGGTGGGTGTCTCCGGGAGCGGCTGGGCAGTGGTGGGTGTCCCGGGTACGGCTCGGCAGTGGTGGGTGTCTCCGGTTGCGGCTCGGCAGTGGTGGGTGTCCCGGGTACGACTCGGCAGTGGTGGGTGTCTCCGGTTGCGGCTCGGCAGTGGTGGGTGTCCCGGGTACGACTCGGTAGTGGTGGGTATCTCCGGGGGCGGCTCGGCAGTGGTGGGTATCTCCGGAAGCGGCTCGGCAGTGGCGGGTGTCTCCGGGCGCGGCTCGACAGTGGTGGGTATCTCCGGGGGCGGCTCGGCAGTGGTGGGTATCTCCGGAAGCGGCTCGGCAGTGGTGGGTGTCCCGGGAGCGGCTCGGCAGTGGTGGGTGTCTCCGGGAGCGGCTCGGCAGTGGTGGGTGTCTCCGGGGGCGGCTCGGCAGTGGTGGGTATCTCCGGAAGCGGCTCGGCAGTGGCGGGTGTCTCCGGGCGCGGCTCGACAGTGGTGGGTATCTCCGGGTGCGGCTTGGCAATAGTGGGTGTATCCGGGTACGGGTGCAGTCTCCGGGTGCGGCTCGGCAGTGTTCACCGTTTGGTACACAGTCGAAGCCGTTGGGACATGGTCGACTTTGCACAACACCGCTCGATTGGTGAGTCGCTCTCTTGCACTCACGGAATCCGACACCCACCTACGTCGCCAATCTTCTTATTGACGGCTGATTTTTGTCAAACGCATCGACCTTCGTGTCAGTCTGGTCCATTCAGCCAGAACTGAAGAGGACATCAGTGGTATTGGTATCATCTCGGCGGCTACATTTCAAATCCAGAGCTTCGCTAAGGTAATTCTGTCACATTTGACTCTTTTTTTATTTACTCATCATCAACGGATTCCCGACATAGTTTTTTCAGTGATAAAGACTATTTGGCTAAGCGTGTTTGTCAGTTGGTTGGTGCGTATGATCTTACGTGATCTGCCTGCCATAAATTATGACTGCAATAGCACAGCGGTGGTCGGTCGGTACAGCACAGCGGTGGTCGGTCGGTGCCTCATTGGCCATTCGCTTTGAGCTCCTCGGGCAGGAGCGGTAAGGCTCCTCGAGCCGTCTGGCTCCTCGAGTCGTTCATGACTCCCCAGGATGCTCTAATACATCGGGCAACACCTGATTACGTGGGCCAGAGGTAGCTGCCTTCACGGTGCATTACTCGAGTGGTCCCTTACACTGTGGCTGGACAGTCCATTGTCGGTGACTCCTGTGGCGGTCCGCATTCATGCCTTGGCCTCAGCTTACACCTTGGGCGACCCGTCACACTCTGGACTGAACAGTTCATTGTCCGTGACTCCTGTGGTGGTCCACGCTCTCGCCATGGTCCCAGTTTACATCTTGGGCGGCCCGTTACACTCTAGACCGGACAGTCCATTGTCCGTGACTCCCGTAACTGCCTTGGCCTCAGCTTACACCTTGGGCGGTCTCAGAACGCTCCGGCAGGCCGTAACTTCTCTGGCTAGGGCAGGGCCGCTTGGCAGGGCGGCCCCGTCCACACCTCGGGCGGTCGGCGACTCCCGGTGCGGTCAGCCTATGCACAAATGAATGAGCTCGGTATGAATGAGGTCGGCATGAATGAGGTCGACATGGTAATGCAGGTCGGCCGGCGGCGCCTGCCTGGCAGCGTCGCACGGGCGGTCGGCCGAGACGCGCCGCAACAAAATACGACACACAAACACTCGGACGGCCGCAAGAGTCGATCGCTGAACCCCTCCGGCGGCTGCCATTTGGGATAATGGCGACCTGTGCATGACGCAAGGCCAATTGCGGCCACCTTCAGTCAGCGTCGTGCCGCTGTCGCGACAGACAGCGCACTGCACTGATGTCATGAGAAACACAGCAATAATGCGATTAAATCGGCGCCATCAAATCGGAATGACAATGGTCAAGTATCCAGAGGAGGAGCATAAATCGCTAAGCTGATATCAAGGTAAGTTAAACATACAGTCTGCATGCTTAGGTCATGAAAAAAAAGATTTACATTGGTTACCTCATATTGCGAGCTCATATACAGGAAGTAAGACTGTAAGACCTTGTGTTGTCAGCGTTCGGGCACATGAGACATTAACAAGTTCATGCAGGCTATCATGCAGGATGTAATTGAATGATTTCGCATTTCAAAATTGGCCTAACACAAATCCAGCGAGATAAAACAGGAACGTTGAGTTTTTAATTTCTTTATTTGATAGGCACGATGCATATAGTAAATTAGTGCAACAAATGCCCTTTAGTGCCCATTAGTCTGGAAAAATAATATCCTCGTGCGGACTCAGTGGACAAATTACCTTTGGCAATGAGTTTATCGGCTGAAAGTATCCATCGAGAACCCGGTGTTACTTAACCCGCGAGCCACTGGCAGAGAGCGTTTTCCTCTTCTCGTTTGTTGACACTAGGCCTAGCAATGAACACGAGCACGACGAAGCGTCGTCCCTAAAGTCATCGCGTGATCTGGACTGGCTACAACAGTTTGAAAAATGCCTGGAATTTTCTCGTTCTGACTTGTATTGGATTAAAATGGACGCCAAATTCAACTTCAGCATTCAAAGTTTCTCTGGTATGGTCCTCAGCCACCACCCTGGGATATGACCTAAACTAAGGACATCATAATATAATGTTGCATATGTAGCTAGACGCATAGTATATAAAGCTGGGATGAGGATCTTAGGTCTTTTTCACTATGTCTGCGACTTTATTATATCGATATTCATGTTTAGCGCGTAATTTAAGTGGCAAACATGCATCGCGTGCGACAGGTCTATGCAAATGCGCAGTGACCTCACGTGACCACATTTAACCTTGACCTAATTTGACCACATACATGTGAAATGTACAAATTCCAGCTTCCGTTTCATATGAGTATGTATGCATGCAAACCGTTTTAAGACACATCTTCGGACGCAAGCAAAGCTACAAAAATATTCAGTTTCTTTTTATGTAACCGTATTTGATGACAATGAGATCAAAATTATTATTTCCAATCCGATTAATTCCGTTCAGCTATCCTCGCGCTTGGTTTTATTTCCATCCGTCCATTGTTTCTAGAGTTACGCGGTGGCCAAAGAAGCCCCCCCCCCCTCTCCCCTATAATGACTGGAACATAGGAGAAAATACCAGTGACTGCTCGGTAAAGTAGAATAGCATGAAGCATGCCAGAAGCTATTACAAGCACTTTGAAATAAAAGCAATACAAGGAATGCGCATCGCTTATGGGGAAGCAGTGTGCGGTACAATCGCGTGTGTGTGCAAGGGCCGAGCGACATTATATCTGCCGATGTTAACAACCCCACAACTATGCGCTGCACTTGGACCAGCCACGACTTTACTCGTCGCATCGCCGCCAGATATCAATGTCATTCCCCGCTCTGGTCAGACCATGAACCAATCGAAAACCGGTTTTGACGACCCTGGTTTTATTTCCTGAAGGAAATCTGATCGTCTGCTTGCTCTGCAAATCACCTTAGCGCGGTGCACAAGTTGATGCGGCCTTAGCTACACCTTTCACATCAAAGCTGCCAAGCTGTTCACTGTACGACTGAGTACGAGTTCACTGTTCACATTAGTACGACTCAGCCATGCAGACGTCACACCAATGCAGCTGCCTCGCTGTTTATGTGCCGCACTGGTCAGCTGCCTCGCTGTTTATGTGCCGCACTGGTCAGCTGCCTCGCTGTTTATGTGCCGCACTGGTCAGCTGCCTCGCTGTTTATGTGCCGCATTGGTCAGCTGCCTCGCTGTTTATGTGCCGCACTGGTCAGCTGCCTCGCTGTTTATGTGCCGCACTGGTCAGCTGCCTCGCTGTTTATGTGCCGCACTGGTCAGCTGCCTCGCTGTTTATGTGCCGCACTGGTCAGCTGCCTCGCTGTTTATGTGCCGCACTGGTCAGCTGCCTCGCTGTTTATGTGCCGCACTGGTCAGCTGCTTCGCTGTTTATGTGCCGCACTGGTCAGCTGCCTCGCTGTTTATGTGCCGCACTGGTCAGCTGCCTCGCTGTTTATGTGCCGCACTGGTCAGCTGCCTCGCTGTTTATGTGCCGCACTGGTCAGCTGCCTCGCTGTTTATGTGCCGCACTGGTCAGCTGCCTCGCTGTTTATGTGCCGCACTGGTCAGCTGCCTCGCAGCTGCCTCGCTGTTTATGTGCCGCACTGGTCAGCTGCCTCGCTGTTTATGTGCCGCACTGGTCAGCTGCCTCGCTGTTTATGTGCCGCACTGGTCAGCTGCCTCGCTGTTTATGTGCCGCACTGGTCAGCTGCCTCGCTGTTTATGTGCCGCACTGGTCAGCTTGTCAGTGAATACGTCTCGAACCGCTGCAATAAATGACGCTGTGGAACGGAAGGTTTGGCGTGCAGCAGTGCAGCAGTGCAGCAGTGCAGCATGATATTCTTAAGCTGCGTACAAAATGTTCCTCTATGTACTTCCTTCCTCATCGATGACAAATGTGACTTGGATTGGTGTTATTTTTTCGAAGTACACGCAATATACTTCCGATTTGCTCGCCATGCGACTAATATAGATTAGGGTATTACACTAATGGAGTAACAATAAAGCCAGGCCAAATTTGGCTCGGGCTCAAATTCTACAAACTCACCATGACCAGATGAGAGAGGTTCGGAATGCACTGTTCTCTTCTCCCTCCCTTGCTATACTCCAATGTTTAACTCTGATGTACACTTACACTACAACCTACGAAGCAAACTTACAACTAATCAGCAAGCGTATGTAGGAATTTGTTGACACAGTTCTGTTTTTAAACGAGTTGGTGCATGTTGTTACCTCTCTAACCACAGCTGGGTAGCTACGCTGTTTGATGCCATTTTCGAAGATGCTCTTCCTGTTTCGAGCTCGAGCCTCTTTTGCCAGCACCTCGTCGATCTTCCGCTTCATGTAGTCGCTCTCGAAGTCGCTGGGGCGCAGGAGGGAGATGAGCTGTTCGGTCATGACCGCTCCACTGGTATCGACACGGGCCCGAGATCGACACCGACCTGCGGCCGCCCACCTCCGACCAGAGCTGCGGCACCGCCACGACTGGCACCCAGTCGCCGATCTCTCCCTCAGTGCACGCACCGAGTCTCTGATCTCGCCGTCCCAACACGAGGGCTTCCGCCGTTCTCTCACCGCAGGTGGGCCCAGATCCCTCTCTCACCGCGCACGGGTGGCGCCGATCGCTTCATGAGCACAGTGCAGCGCTAGTTTCGGCAGGTCGGCGATGTGCCTTCGCGAGCGACCGCACGACCGGCGAACCCTGCCACGACGTGAGCGCCGTCACCCGTGCCCCGCACCGAGGCGGCGGCACTCACACCTGTCGGCGACGACGACGACGACGACGACGACGACGACTCCAGCCGACGACACACTGCCGCGGGACACTGGACACTGGACGCGGCGCGACTGCGCACCGCGGAGGGAGTCGCGACCGGCGACTTACTGACACTCGCAGCCTCGAGACCACCACCCACCGCGGCAGTGGCACGAGCGCGACTGCGGCGGAAGTACAGCGGGCGCGGCCGTCCCGCGCGACGGTGGCGCCCCAGGTGCGGCGCGGCCGACGCCGCTGTTTGTTTGGCTTAGCTTGTATCTATGGGGAGTCGGTCGGAGCGGGTGGGTTCCGCGTGCCGCGTGCGTGCCACAACAGGTCATCCGTCAGACGCCCACCCGACGGTCCCCTGACGAGTGAGCCACACCGACGCGAGTCTGGGTACCGCGTCTGCACAGACTGGGCCTGAGGACCGAGTCTGAGTACTGCGTCTACACAGACTGGGCCCGAGGACCGAACCTGAGTACTGCACCGATTAGGCCTGAGGACCGAGACATGGAGTACTCAGACCACTCCGACACAAACCACCCTGGCTCCCAACACTCAGACCACTCCGGCTCCAAACAAACGGACCACATCTGGGAGGAGTGATAGGTCCCGCAGTCACTCCGCTGCGGGAGCAAATTCTCGTTCCCCGTCAGCGGGCCTTTTTTCACCTTGGACATAATACAGCAACAGCCATTGATTGATCTATTTGTTCCCCCACCCTGGCAAACGACTTTGATTCGACCATAGAAACCGACATCCACGACAGCAACCACTATCCCATCAAATTGACACCCACTTTTTCAACGGCGACTGACACCACACCCAGTTTTTTTTTATTCCCCGCTGGAAGATTTCAAAAGCCGATTGGACAACATTTCAGGAGCTTTCTTATTTGCAGTACATCCCCAACATTTCTCCCGTCGAAAACATCAACTCAATTACAAATACACTTTTCGAGGCAGCTTCCACGACTATTCCACTTACAAAACCATTCACAAAAAGAAAACCAGTACCTTGGTGGTGTCAAGAAATTTAAAAAGCCATTGGGGTAAGAAAGAGCTTTTAGCTTTTATAAATTATTATTTACGGTAAGAAAGAGCTTTTAGAAATTATTTACGACATCCCGATCAAGAAAATTGATACATCCGTAACCGCGAACGTGCGAGGACCCGCCACATCATTCGCGATGCCAAGCGTCGTTCATGGGCCTTATATTTACACCAGCTGTCTTTTCAAACACCTTTGAGTAAAATATGGCAATTAATCCGACGTTTGTCCGGACGCTCCCCATTTAAATCCTACCGGCCTTCAAAATCCACAATCTCACCATTACAGACCCACAAACCATAGTAAATACCATAGCTGATACCATAGCCCATAATAGCTCCGATGGGAATTACAGACCTAATTTCCTACCAAACGCGCAACACACTTTTCACACCAATCTCGAACTCTTCCAATCCGACAATACGGAGGACTACAATGCTTCTTTTCAACTTTCCGAGCTACATAATTCCATTTCCTCCGCCGGTAACACTTCAGTAGGGCCTGAAAAATTGCATTATTCCTTCTTTCCACATTTATCTGACCACACCAAACAATGCATCTTAGACACATTTAATTCATTATGGTCAAATAATGTCTTTCCTGAAGCATGGAAAAAAGCTATCATTATCCCTATTCCAAAACCCGGCAAAGACCATAGTAACCCCACACATTTTCGACCCATTGCACTCACCAGTTGTTTAGGAAAACTTTTTGAACGCATAGTTATTAAAAGACTGACATGGCACCTGGAAACAAATTCACTTCTATCTCCCTTTCAATGTGGTTTTCGGCGAGGACGCAGTACAATAGATCATCTTATTCGATTCGAGACAGACATCCGCCTAGGCTACAAAAAAACATCAACACACTGTCGCAGTATTTTTGGATATCAGCAAAGCTTACGATATGGCTTTCAAACCAGCACTCCTCTTCAAAATTCAACAACTCGGCATAAAAGGACACTTAGCACATTATTTAATAGGTTTCTTATCTGGTTCGCGTAAATTCAACATCAGGTGCCGGTCAACCATTTCCGATCCACATTTTCTTCAAAACGGACTACCACAAGGAAGTTGCATATCACCAGTTTTATTTAACATCATCATTAACGACCTTTTCGCCGACATGCCTCCAAATGTATCGTATTCCCTAATCGCCGACGATAGTGCAATTTGGTGCTCGGACCAAAATTATGAAAATAGTTTGATTCGGCTTCAAAATGCTCTAAACAGGATACACCAATGGTCCATGAAGTACGGATTCAATTTTTCGGCTCCCAAATCTGCAACCATTATTTTTAGCAAATGCACTCCCTGTCCGAACCCAGAAACACAGCTTCACCTCGGGCAAAATGACATCTCTTTTGTACATTCATTTAAATTTCTTGGTGTTATTTTTTATCGAAGACTTTCAATGCATAAACACATGAAACACGTCCAGAACAAATGTTTTCACCGACTAAATTTATGTCGCTGCATTACATCCACCCCATTGGGAGCCGATCGTCACACTCTTTTACAACTATATAAATCCTTAGTGCTCCCCATCATTGAATACGGCTCAGTAGTCCATGCTGGTGCCAGCCCATCCTCCTTACACATTTTAGACACCATTCAAAATAAATTTATCCGTATCGCACTCGGTGCAATGACTACTTCACCCATTATTTCTTTACAAGCAGAATCGAGAATTCCTCCACTAGCTCTCCGCAGAATGCAACAAACACTTAGGTACGCCTCAAAAATTCAATTTCACGCAAACCACCCAACACACGCGTCATTACAAATTCTCCCAAATTTACATCATGGTTATTTAGGTCCAGCCGAAAGGCGAACTGGTCTCACTATAGCTTCCCGAGTCAAAACATTTTCGGAACAACTTCATTTCACTATTCCACGCATTACTTCTAGTTCTCCATCAGCTACACCACCGTGGCAAATAACCGAACGACACATTCTGTATCTCACCACCACTCCAAAATCACAGCTTTGCCCAGAATATACTAAACACAAATTTCACAAATTTCGGGCTCATTATCACCACGTACCTTTCGTTTATACTGACGGTTCTAAAAACGCTAACCTTACCGGCAATGCAATAGTTTCGAGAACATACAAAAAACAACATCGATTACCAGTCGGAACATCAATTTTCATCGCTGAATTACATGCCATCCTCATTGCCCTCCGATATATTCGCAACCGTTTTCTCTGTCACCCCATGCGCAGCATCGTCATTTGTTCGGACTCCAAATCTGTTTTACAAGCTCTTTCGTCACTTTCCTTTTCACACCATTGCCATATTTATATTTATGAAGCACTAGGAACACTTAATTCGATGGGCGTGAAGGTCCGTTTCCTGTGGGTGCCCAGTCACTGCGGCATCCCAGGAAACGAGGAAGCAGTTCATCTCGCAAAAGAATCATTACAACAACCACATATCACAGAAATCCCACCACATTTTTACGACATCAAATCAACAGTACGACAGAAAATTCGGTATTTTTGGAACCAAACCTGGACACAAAACACAAACCATACACACTTACGGAACATTAAGCCAGTCGTCGATATCCGGACACCATCATTTCACATCAACCGCCACGAAGAAAAAGTCCTATCGCGCATCCGCATAGGACATACTTACCTCACACATCGATTTATTTATTCTGCTTCACCTCGGCCTTCATGCCCATCATGTAACACTCATCTTACAATCCCACACATATTACTACAATGCCCGCAATATCATAACCATAGAAAACCACTGACGGATTACTGCCACGCACACAACATCCCTTTCTCTTTGCCCTTACTGTTGGGGGATGATCACCCGGTTCTCATCAAACTTCTTTTCATTTTCCTACGACAAACCAACTTGATCCAGGAATTATAAATTGACTTTAACGATTTAATACATTGCGACTTTTCATCAACGGCGCGAAATGGTCTAAGGAGGCCGAAGCGCCTAATTTGACAAAATTAAAAATGAAAAAAGGACCGAGTCTGAGTACTGTACAGACCTGGCCTGAGGACCGAGTCTGAGTACTGCGTCTACATAGGCTGAACCTAAGAACAGAGTCTGCACAGACTCGGTCTGAAAACCGAGTCTGAGTACTGCACAGACTGGGCCTGAGGAACGAGTCTGAGTACTGCACAGACTGGACCTGAGGACCGAGTCTCATTACTACACAGACTGGACTTGAGGACGGGGTCTGAGGCTTCCACCGACCGAGTGGGATCCTCCGACCAGCGAACCAGGGACCAGGAACAAGCGTCACTTTCATTATTGTGTGATGCAACGCTTCAACACCCTCCCAATGGAGGTTCGTCAGCTGAGAATGATCTGCTTTTAGCGTGCGGGATAGATTTTAGGCACTTTCTTCGTTCCTATTGCATGTTTTTTATGTTCCATTTTGCTTTAGCTAAGATGCTTCTGATTGAGTGAGATTCTAAGTGTCTCACTTTTTTAATGGGCCATACCGGATGGGTCTGGGGATTGGGTTTGAGGACCACCATATCCGCTGGGTCTGAGGACCGCACAGGATGAGTCTGAGGATTAGGTCCGAGGAGCACCGTATCGGCTGGGTCTGAGGGCCACCCAGGATGGGTCTGAGGATTAGGTCTGACATCGGCTGGGTCTGAGGACTGGGTCAGAAGATATGGCTTGAAGACAGGACCTCACGACTGTGCCTGCTATATTTTACCAATTTTTGTTATTACAGACTAAATTCAAGCATGTTCTTTGTGTTCTTTTTCTCAAAGCAACTTAGTTTACAAACCAGTGTAATATCGGCTGAGCCTAGCAGTCTTGCTCGAACAACCGCTTGAGCGTAGGATATTTGAGACCTTTCCCTTGGCGCTATTTTGCCGCTAACGTATCGGCCGGATCTGACCGAACAGGGTCAGGACCGTCACCACTCCAACGGCATGATCGGACCGAACAGGGTCAGGACCGTCACCACTCCAACGGCATGATCGGACCGAACAGGGTCAGGACCGTCGCCACTCCAACGGCGAACAGGGTCAGGACCGTCACCACTCCAACGGCATGACCGGACCGAACAGGGTCGGGTCCACTCCAACGGCATGATCGGACCGAACAGGGTCGGGCGTCACCACTCCAACGGCATGATCGGACCGAACAGGGTCAGGAGCGTCACCACTCCAACGGCATGATCGGACCGAACAGGGTCAGGACCGTCACCACTCCAACGGCATGATCGGACCGAACAGGGTCAGGAGCGTCACCACTCCAACGGCATGATCGGACCGAACAGGGTCAGGACCGTCACCACTCCAACGGCATGATCGGACCGAACAGGGTCAGGAGCGTCACCACTCCAACGGCATGATCTGACCGAACAGGGTCAGGGCCGTCACCACTCCAACGGCATGATCTGACCGAACAGGGTCAGGGCGTCACCACTCCAACGGCATGATCTGACCGAACAGGGTCAGGCCGTCCACTCCAACGGCATGATCGGACCGAACGGGTCGGAGTAGTCACCACTCCAACGGCATGATCGGACCGAACAGGGTCAGGAGCGTCACCACTCCAACGGCATGATTCCCTGACGGTTGGCAGACTCGCACCCCGCCAAGTACTACCGCCACTGCCAAGTAGCCAAAGCCTGCCACATCGATATCCTGCTAACGACCGCCTACCTGGAATTATATGGCGGCTTTGGTCGATCCTCATCGGGCTTGTCACTTCAATTTCAGTCACCGTAACCGTGCCGAACCCCGTGGGACATGCAATGCCGAGATGATCTCATTGCATAGCTTGCCGCATCAGTGAGGCACACTGAGGCCAGCTGCGTCTGCGATCAAGGGCGGCTGCAGCCTCCCGTGGTCGGCCCGGCCCGGCGGACCAGGTCACGCGCGGCCGGCCAGGTCCGGTGGAGGCCCAGCCCGGTGGAGGAGGTTACGCCCGGCCGGCCAGATCCGGTGGAGGAGGTTACGCCCGGCCGGCCCGGCCCGGTGGAGGAGGTTACGCCCGGCCGGCCAGGTCCGGTGGAGGAGGTTACGCCCGGCCGCTGGAGAGTTAGTTGAGTCGCCGGTATGCACACGGCGAACACCAGTTCACGTTGGAGCAGCGGCGCTCCACCTATTGCTCTTCCTGATCAGGCTCACGTCCGCATGTTCAAGCAATGCCTGAGTGTTTTGCCGCATTTTTACCGCTATTCTGCTGCTAACGCCGAATCCCCGCAGGCAGTTGACATGTAATCCGAGATCGTGATATATAATACAAATGCATGTGCATGTCTATATCAATGGATATATTGGCATGAAACACAGAGGAAGAGATGACATTTCTTTCGAGAAGCTGAGCTCTCTTCCATGTTTTCGAAGAAAAGTCCGAAGTAATTTTGGACGACGCCCCCTGAGAGGCTGACTTTCTCATAGATATAATGGCCATGACATACTCAGAGTAATCGGAGTGTTCTCATGCTTGAGCGGATGATTATATTCCATTCCTTGAAACTTTCGTACACCTGAAATTAGCATGCTACCTTTTTCTTCCGGAGAAGCATCTGGATAAGTACCTCGAGCCTGCCAATTGTCAGTCGGTCCAGCGTTAGTTTTTCGTCGATGCCAAATGCTACAGCAGAGGCGCCGGTAATGACTCGGGCCGGAGCTGAGCTGCGCCGTGCATTGCAGCACCTGAGGTGTTCGTGACGGGCGTGGGACGCCGTCCGGCACCACCTGTCCAAATGACGGCTGACAGAAACAGACACCGCCTGTCCTAATGACGGCTGGCAGAGACAGACACGGACCGGCCTCGCCGCGACGTGCATCTCGGCTGAGAAAGTCGCCGCCATGCACATGCTTAATACCACCATCTGTCTCCGTAACGGGAGCGGGACCGGCGACTTATTCAGAAGGCTGGCGTGGCAAAAATGGTCAGTCCCAGAGTGATGAGTCGGCCGAGCCTGACCGCCGCCGGAAGCCACCGCCACGCAGTCGTCGTCACCACCTCACATGAAACAACAATCACATGAAACAATTGGCTGCACAGGCTGACCGGTTATTGTGAGACGCGACCTCCTTTGACAGGGGCTAAGTGCAGGGACATCGGACCAGGGCAGCGCCGACAGGTTATTATATGACTCGTCCTCCTCTGGCTGACGCTAAGTGCAGGGACACCGGGCCTGAGTCGTGCTGGCAGGTTATTATGTGACTCGTCCTCCTCTGGCTGACGCTAAGTGCAGGGACACCGGGCCTGAGTCGTGCTGGCAGGTTATTATGTGACTCGTCCTCCTCTGGCTGACGCTAAGTGCAGGGACACCGGGCCTGAGACGTGCTGGCAGGTTATTATATGACTCGTCCTCCTCTGGCTGACGTTAAGTGCAGGGACACCGGGCCTGAGTCGTGCTGGCAGGTTATTAGCTGTTTGAGCTGGGGTAGCGCAAAGCTGACAGAACGTGCGCCTCAATCGAAGGAAGAAAACTTGTGGGTTTCAGTTCAGCACCTTTCTGTTTGATTTTTTGAACATACCCTGGGTTTCAACCACCACTTAACGGTAGCACAGGCCGCTTCCTCACGCGAAGCCATGACAAGTTGTAGTGCGGGTTGCCTGTTGTTTTGTGTTGTGGGATAGAGGGCAGTTGCGATTTAATTTGCGTGAAAGGACAATGATCCGAGAACGACCAAGAAGTGCTGCCTGTGCGCCCCACTGCTGGATCCCAGCTGCTACGTATGGTGTTAGCCAGTGGCGCCCGGGAGTGGTTCCGTGGCCTTGACCTGCCAGCGGCGGCGCCCCTCCCACGGCGACCGCCCAGTTCCCGAGCTCATTGTGGTGTCAAGCAAGACCACGCGGAGACCACAGGCGCGGGGTATGCTACACGTTCACACGTCACCACCACACTGCGTCAAAAACCGACAGCTGACGATTTGCTGTTTGCTTATTGGGATCATACACTGTAAAAAAAAATCAGTACTCAGGGAGTAATCGGAGGTACATAAAACCCATCTAGTATCAATATGGGGCATATTCTAGCACCTTTTTGTAAAAAGTGGTAGGCTTGCATTCTTCGAAGTACAGAGGGAGTTTTCGAAGTATCATTTTCATGTCAAGTATTCCGACAATACTTTAAAAAGTATGAAAAGTGAGGTACTTTTGTTGCACCCTTTTTCCGTCACTTCACCTCCGCCCGCGGGTGAACTGCCAGATTCGCGCATGCGCCGTGCAGCGTGCGATTTGAAGTACGTGGGGTGTTGGCTGGGTGTTGCGGGGAGGTCATGGGCGATTGCAGGGGTACCGCTGCCACCTGCGTTCTTAATGTGAGGTAATGAAAAGGAAAAGCATGCTAATGAGAGTTTAAGTTTACACTGTGCCACCATTTTCTTTCGTCCTCGATCCGCCATCTTTGGTGATCCGCCATCCGTAGATGACGTGTAGTCGTTGGAGGTACACTCCTGAGGTCGGGTGCGGCCGGCTCGCGTGGCGGATTCGACGCCCTCCATATCAGCTGATATGGCATCAGCCCACTTCAGTTCCTCAGCTCTTCGTGGAGAGACTGTGCTAGTCACTAGTGGTGTTTTTGTAAGGCAGGATTTGCCTCATGTGCATCATCGCCGATGGTTGTGTGGCCTTCCGCCGCCGGGTTCGGATAAGTTTTTCCCCGTTTATGCTGAGCGTTTTTCACTTGTGCTGAGAACGCTGAGCGGTCTTTGACAAGCGTTCGCTTTTTAAAGACCAATTCCGAGGTCTTGAGTTTTTACAGGGTGTTTAACAATTGTTGAAACAAAGTAGCGGCCTTTCAGATCGTCACTAATGACTTTATTCTCTTTCTCTTTTCACATTATTGCTGGGAAATAGTGAACATTTTGATATATTGAACAAAATATAGTGAAGTCATGCCCTGGACGATGGAGCAGAAGATCTTTTGTGTGAAGACATATACGAAACTCCTGTGTCACAGGGTTGAAAGACTTAGTTTCGTATATGTCTTCACACAAAGGATCTTCTGCTCCATCGTCCAGGACATGACTTCACTATATTTTGTTCAATATATAAAAATGCTAACTATTGCCCGGCAATAATCTGAAAAGAGAAAGAGAATAAAGTCATTAGTGACGATCTGAAAGGCCGCTACTTTGTTTCAATAATTGTGAAACACCCTGTATATCTGAAGTGTAGCTCAGATTTGCCTCATCTCACGTAGATGACGGGTTGTCGTTGAGGCGGTGTGTGTGGTGGATTCGCGCCACGGCCGGTGGTTTAATGTGTGTGGTTGAAAAGGCGAATATATATTCGCGTTGCATTTTTACTTTTTACACCCAGAGAGGCGGTTTTCGCGAGTTTCGCGGGGAGTAAATGAACCCACGGCGTGGGAAATGCATGCTAACCATAGGTGCTAAAGTAAGTACCTTTCGGTTTAGCACTATATGGGGAGTGGTTTTTGACAGCCGCCCCATACGGTACTAGCGTAAGTACCAGTACACCTCTATGCAAGTACCCAGAAGGGTGTTTTAAAAGCACCTTTCACCTTGAAAAGTACCCGGGTGTGAAATCCCAGGGGTGCTCAGAAAGTAGGTATAGTGAGGTAATCGGCAAAAGTACCGAATGCGAGGTTTGAAAAACTTCGTATGGGTAGTGGTTTTTGACAGCTGGAAACACCTCACAGGGTGCTACATTTTTTTACAGTGTAGGACGTCCGGGCAGCGAGCGGCCATATGCTCCCCATCAGCGTTACTGTCGTGCCCACTATGTGTACCAGGCACCACCCACAGCACGCCGCGTCCCCACTATGTGTACCAGGCACCACCCACAGCACGCCGCGTCCCCACTATGTGTACCAGGCACCACCCACAGCACGCCGCGTCCCCACTATGTGTACCAGGCACCACCCACAGCACGCCGCGTCCCCACTATGTGTACCAGGCACCACCCACAGCACGCCGCGTCCCCACTATGTGTACCAGGCACCACCCACAGCACGCCGCGTCCCCACTATGTGTACCAGGCACCACCCACAGCACGCCGCGTCCCCACTATGTGTACCAGGCACCACCCACAGCACGCCGCGTCCCCACTATGTGTACCAGGCACCACCCACAGCACGCCGCGTCCCCACTATGTGTACCAGGCACCACCCACAGCACGCCGCGTCCCAACTATGTGTACCAGGCACCACCCACAGCACGCCGCGTCCCCACTATGTGTACCAGGCACCACCCACAGCACGCCGCGTCCCCACTATGTGTACCAGGCACCACCCACAGCACGCCGCGTCCCCACTATGCGTACCAGGCACCACCCACAGCACGCCGCGTCCCCACTATGTGTACCAGGCACCACCCACAGCACGCCGCGTCCCCTGGCGGTGGCCCGTGTGAACCTCACGGACACCAAGCACGGCACACTCTTGGCACAGTTCACGTGCACGACCTTCACCCAAATGGGCATCTCCGCCGAAAAGGCACACCTAATGATAGTTAATGATGGCCGCATATATTATTGGCGGCCTTTCAATTGAAGACACTGTCATGGTCACCATCTAATGATACTTCCCATCTCAATGCTGATTTTTGCTAGTAGCTTTCCTTTTCAATGCAGGTGTAGTGACATTGCCACAGGCCTCTCGGTATATATTTAGACCAACGGAGTAAACAAGAGAGCACGGCCTATCCTTGTGCGTGTTTTAGGTGACTGCAGAGGTGTTTCGAAGGAAATATTGACATCTATAAGATTTAAGTGGCATGCAGCACTAAGTTCAAGCGAAAAGCCGCAACTATGCTCCTAAAACTGATAATAATCTCCCTTGAACCGGTTGTACTGTTCTGAGGAAGAGACATGTTGCTTCAGAACCTGTTCCGAACATCGACGTTTCATAACGAAACAACTTCATTATAGATGAATATGGAATGTCGCTGGTCCCGCCGCCTTAATCGACATTGACCAGACTCCTCAGCTGCACACTATTGACCGGGGAGGGCAGATATCTCCTCTGCTTAACTCAGGAACGACCTGGCCGGATAAAAGAAAATCAAAGAGCGATCGATAGCACCGTAGCATGCAATCTCAGAGCACCTAAGAAATTATGTGTTCGGTCCGAATTAAGGTCACAAGTAAAGGTCAAAGCTTAATAATTTGAAGCATTAGAACATGTGACTCGGTAATTATAGACACAAAAGTATATTTTATGGTGAGAAATCACGCCCCGGTAGTGCAGTTGGTTAGAGCGCTGGCCTGCTCTGGTCTCCCCTGTCCTGGCAATACAGGGTTCGAGCCGCTTCGCGCGCTCGCATTTATCCCCCGGCTGGGAGGGTCAGTTGGCAGCTGGCCCAATAAGACGGGGGACGAGCTACCGGGCGGCCGTGTCGGTGCATTGACGGCACGTTAAACTTTCAGTCAAAATTCTGCCGTTGGACTGGAATTCATGGATCGGGTGGTGGGGCCAGGGTTCATGCAACAAGCTATGCTTAGCAATAGAACCCTGGTTCTTAAAGCCACCCCAGCAAGAACTCGGATTATTTTTTTTAAATAAATAATTGCGCACTGATTAAGCATACTGCATCAGGAGGTACCCGATGTGAAGTGTACCGCACCAGATCGCAGGTCAAAGTCAAGTGTACCGCACTAGGTCGCAGGTCAAAGTCAAGTGCAGTCCAGATGATAGCTGAAATATCGGACGTTGCTTCTCCTATTTAAACGGCCTAAACGTGAAGTGGATGCTCTCAGCCGCAAGTTCGAGTATCAGACACGTGAGCAAACGGGTTGTTTATTCCAAAACCATGTAATGTCAAGGTCAAATGGATGACTGGTGACGAATACTGCGGTACACTTCAAGCCATAGCTTACTCATTTTTATAGACCACTGCTTAAAATTTCGCAGGAACATTCTTCATAGTCATGTCGTGGACAGCTTGTTTCGTTTTATCGCAGTTTTGAATTTAAGGGTAAAAGCTTGAGAGTACCTTTCGGTCAGTATTTTTTTTTTTATTTGAACGGACGGCATTTCAAAGTGAATGATTAAAATAAACCAAGAACATCGCATGTTACGTACCCGCTAAGTGTTTCTCGATTGCCGTTTACCGACATCAAATACCTTCATTCGCTCGGTTTCTATATCAATTTGTGTGCATCGACGCGTTTTTGTTTCAATTCTGCAAACATGATGTCACTCTGACGTCACTTACACTTGACCTATCATGACCCTGTAGTTTTTACCTCGGCAAGAAGTGTACAATGGATATTCATTCATTGAAAGTTTCGTGCAGATAGTCCAACGCGTTTTCAAGTTATCGTGAACATTCGACGGTAGGAAGATTTGATCCACCGGTCAATGCCTGGTTAATATGGTTTCGTTATTTAAGGATACTCTAAACCTCAATGTGACATTACTATAACAACGGCTGATATCACACAAAAAATGACATCAATGTGACTTCAGTACATCCATTCAACAGTCTAGAGATGTTTTCCATATCATAATGAAATCTCCTGCAAATTCAAATGCAAATTCAAATCTTAAGGAAGTAAGCTCTACACTCATCCCAACCTTCAGCATTTTCCTGTCGAACCTATACACTGGAAAAAAAACCTCCCAGCTAACACGCAATCTTTATTTCAAGAGGACCACTTGGCATCACCAGATGTGGTAGGATCTTGCTTCTGGATATCACATCTTGTGCATAACGGTGTTTTGCATTTCTACAGCTGCCCTCATGGAGCCTGCTACAATATTGTCATACATGGCTTTTGGTAGATATTGACAACGATGCGCGATTTCATTGACACCGCAAGGTGCGTCTGCGTGCGTTCGAACTGAAGCGTCAGGACGCGTGCCTTCCCGGCAGCGGAGCTCGCTACCAAACACCACCGCGATGATGTCACTGTATATTTACTCCGGCGGTGGGATGAATTATCAGTGCAGGTGCCGGCGGATCGGTCGGCCGATAATCGAGCTCTCGGCCGGGCACAGCCGTCCCTTCAGATCGGCCGCTGGTCTCCACACAGCGCTGCATAAACAGACGGAAGCCCTATCACTGCCGCAGTCGTTCCTTCAGAACGGTGGTTGGTCTCTACACAGTGCTGCATAAACAGACGGACGCTCTATCACTGGCGTGGTCTCTCTGACCCACAGGAGGTTCACTTTCACGAGCGGGTCACGAGTCGCTGACGTCACAGGTCGGCTTTTGTGCCGTTGGCGTCATGCAGCGAGCCCCGAGACACTGGTATCTTGGGCAAGATTTGAGCCTCTGACGCCAGACTTACTGTCTGACTGAACCGACTGAACCGCCAATGGATGTCTAGCGCTGAGCTGGCCCATACTATGTCGCTCTGGACGGACAGAGTGACCGAAACCAGGCTGCGAGACCAACTTCGAGACGCGCACGCGCTCAGCTTACGCTGATCTACAGGTACTCTGTCGACTGGCAGGTCCTCGGCAGGCTGACAGCTCCCACGCCTGATCGACTGATCACGGCTGACCTCTGACACTGATCACGGCTGACCTCTGACACTGCTCACGGCTGACCTCTGACCGACTGATCACGGCTGACATCTGACACTGATCACGGCTGACCCTGACACTGATCACGGCTGACCTCTGACCAACTGATCACGGCCGACCTCTGACCGACTGATCACGGCTGACCTCTGACCAACTGATCGCACCTGACCTCTGACCAACTGATCACGGCTGATCCTCTGACCAATTGATCACGGCTGACCCTCAGACCAACTGATCACGTCTGACCCCCTGACCGACTGATCACGGTCGACCTCTGACCAACTGATCACGGCTGACCCTCGGACCAACTGACCACGGTCGACCTCTGGCTGGCTGACCTCTGACTGACTGATCACTGCTGACTTCTGACCAACTGACGGCAGCTGATCTCTGACTAGCTGACCTCTGGTTGGCTGACATTAGCTGACATATTCAGCTGACCCAAGCTGACGGAACACCTGCCGTGCTGAAGCTGCCCAGAAGGCTGTTCAGAGCCAACTGCCGTGGCTGTGTCATCGGCTTCACGTCATCGTAATAATGGCTCTTGGGCCTGGGCGTCAGCTACGTTAGTATATCGGCCTTCATCCCTGCCCAGGTAACAGTGTAAGTTCGCGCTGCCCTGATGGTGTTCTTGTGGCTCATAGTTGCACTGATCTTTTATGTCTTTATGTCTTTATGTCCGACCCACTGGGCCGGATAGCTCCTGGCCAGGGCGACCGAGCCGACCATGGCCCGGGAACCTCACGCCGCCGCTACCATCGTTCACTGGGACTGGTGCTGCCATGCGGTGCAGCAGTTCGGCGAACACACGCACCGTTTGTTTTCGGACGGCGCGCGACTTTTACCGATCCGAATCTGGCGCTGCGCGAGCCGGAACCGGGTGCAGCCGCCCACGACGGTCGAGGACCCAATGACATCACAGGGGCCGAATGACCTCATACGGTGCTGCTTCGTTATGCATTTGCTTTGAAGGCGATGCAGGCAGGCCGGCCTGGAAAGTCTTTGCTACACTGAGAGGTGCCGTTCAGAGGTAGATCTCTGAGCGGCCCCCCGTCTTCTGTTGACAATACTGACAATGCGCACCACTGAGGTGCAGCTGAGACCGGACATAAAACCTCAATAGCGACAATGTGCACCATTGAGGTGCAGCTGGGACCGGACATCAGACTTCAATAGCGACAATGCGCACCACTGAGGTGCAGCTGGGACCGGACATCAAACCTCAATAGCGACAATGCGCACCACTGAGGTGCAGCTGGGACCGGACAACATGCCCCACGTACGGCCATTCCATGGCAACTGATGGCAGCTCCCCACAGTCGGCCGTCATCCCGGCTCATGAAACACTCCACGGTCACTCCATGGCAGCTGGTGGCAGCTCCCCACAGTCGGCCGTCATCCCGGCTCACGAGACACTCCACGGCCACTCCATGGCAGCTGGTGGCAGCTCCCCACAGTCGGCCGTCATCCCGGCTCACGAGACACTCCACGGCCACTCCATGGCAGCTGGTGGCAGCTCCATACAGTCGGCCGTCATCCCGGCTCATGAAACACTCCACGGTCACTCCATGGCAGCTGGTGGCAGCTCCCCACAGTCGGCCGTCATCCCGGCTCACGAGACACTCCACGGTCACTCCATGGCAGCTGGTGGCAGCTCCCCACAGTCGGCCGTCATCCCGGCTCACGAGACACTCCACGGCCACTCCATGGCAGCTGGTGGCAGCTCCCCACAGTCGGCCGTCATCCCGGGTCACGAGACACTCCACGGTCACTCCATGGCAGCTGGTGGCAGCTCCCCACAGTCGGCCGTCATCCCGGCTCACGAGACACTCCACGGTCACTCCATGGCAGCTGGTGGCAGCTCCCCACAGTCGGCCGTCATCCCGGCTCACGAGACACTCCACGGCCACTCCATGGCAGCTGGTGGCAGCTCCCCACAGTCGGCCGTCATCCCGGCTCACGAGACACTCCACGGTCACTCCATGGCAGCTGTGGCAGCTCCCCACAGTCGGCCGTCATCCCGGCTCACGAGATACTCCACGGCCACCCATGGCAGCTGGTGGCAGCTCCCCACAGTCGGCCGTCATCCCGGCTCACGGACACTCCACGGTCACTCCATGGCAGCTCCCCACAGTCGGCCGTCATCCCGGCTCACGAGACACTCCACGGTCACTCCATGGCAGCTGGTGGCAGCTCCCCACAGTCGGCCGTCATCCCGGCTCACGAGACACTCCACGGCCACTCCATGGCAGCTGGTGGCAGCTCCCCACAGTCGGCCGTCATCCCGGCTCACGAGACACTCCACGGTCACTCCATGGCAGCTGGTGGCAGCTCCCCACAGTCGGCCGTCATCCCGGCTCACGAGACACTCCACGGTCACTCCATGGCAGCTGGTGGCAGCTCCCCACAGTCGGCCGTCATCCCGGCTCACGAGACACTCCACGGTCACTCCATGGCAGCTGGTGGCAGCTCCCCACAGTCGGCCGTCATCCCGGCTCATGAAACACTCCACGGCCACTCCATGGCAGCTGGTGGCAGCTCCATACAGTCCGCCGTCATCCCGGCTCACGAGACACTCCACGGTCACTCCGAGGCCATCAGACGACATCACGTGGATATGTGTGGATACATTGCAATGCAATATAATACATTAAACACGTGCACTGCTGTTGCGCGGCACCGGCCGGCTCCGACAGAGACCAGCACCAGCCAGCGCCGACAGAGACCAGCACCAGCCGGCGCCGACAGAGACCAGCACCAGCCAGCGCCGACAGAGACCAGCACCAGCTAGCGCCGACAGAGACTAGCATCAGCCGGCGCCGACAGAGACCAGCACCAGCCGGCGCCGACAGAGACCAGCCACAGTCGGCGCCGACAGAGACCAGCACCAGCCGGCGCCGACAGAGACCAGCACCAGCCGGTGCCGACAGAGACCAGCACCAGCGGGGCCGACAGAGACCAGCCACAGCCGGCGCCGACAGAGACCAGCACCAGCCGGCGCCGACAGCAGCCAGCATTGGCCGGCGCAGGTGGTGACCAGCACCAGCCAGCGCCGGTAGTGGCCAGCATTAGCCGCCGCCGGTAGTGGCCAGCACCAGCCGGCGCCGACAGTGGCCAGCACTGTCCGGCGCCGACAGCGGCCAGCACCAGCCGGCGCCGACAGCGGCCAGCACCAGCCGGCGCCGACAGCGGCCAGCACCAGCCGGCGCCGACAGCGGCCAGCACCAGCCGGCGCCGACAGAGACCAGCACCAGCCGGCACCGACAGTGGCCAGCACTGTCCGGCGCCGACAGCGGCCAGCATTGTCCGGCGCCGACAGCGGCCAGCACTGTCCGGCGCCGACAGCGGCCAGCACTGTCCGGCGCCGACAGCGGCCAGCACTGTCCGGCGCCGACAGTGGCCAGCACTGTCCGGCGCCGACAGTGGCCAGCACTGTCCGGCGCCGACAGTGGCCAGCACTGTCCGGCGCCGACAGCGGCCAGCACTGTCCGGCGCCGCGCGCTGGAGTACTGCGCCATTGGCACCGTAGCAGCGCGGCACTTTTTACCGGCGTGCGGGGGCGACGTGCACCTACGCCGTAACACGACCTCTGCACGCCGAGTCCGGTCGAGCCGCGCCAGGTTTCCTGTACGGCCATCGAGATGGGCGTCAGTGAGCTGTCATAATTCATTCTAATTCAAAACTGGACTGCTCTGCTCTGGAACTAGATAGCTAGCTCACTGCGGCCCTGGAACCTGGTACAGAAATTGAGGTACGTGATCAGATGTGTAAGACCAATACCTGGACATCGAAATATTTGAACACTTGCATGCTTTTTCGTTAATCTGGTAGATTCCGCGAGAATAATACAGCCGACCAGAATTCCAAGTAAAAACAAATAATTCCAGAAAAATTGGCTTAAAATATCGTACCGAACGCAATGTAGGTTAAAGTACACCATAAACATACACCACTTCAATCAAGATATGCATAAGAGATATAATACACTGGTGGGCCTCAGAAAGCCAGAGATATGCAAAATGGTGTTGTGGTTCGCTCGTAAATAGCATCTTACTCGAAGAACGTAAATTTAGAGATAAAATAACGGAAGCACCAATACAAGAAGAAGTGTACATATTTTTTATAGATACATTCTGAAAGGAAAATAATACGACTCCTAACATTGTCCGTCATATACCATCGTGGGCGACAGAGAAGTCAACGTCTCTTAGTAATTACTAAAAGTTAGGTATTTTTGCTTGTATTCGTCATCAGCACAAGCCATCTAAATAAACAGGGGCTTAATTAAATCAGCGTCGCACATTATTGGCAGTTAACATGCTTCCACAAGGTGCAGCGACTTGGACATTCCTGAACATACGACACCATTTAATCAAGATGTATTTACGTAGGAGGCTGAAGACAAGTTACTGCCGTAATTAAAAAAAACTAGCAACATACATTTTGCTATATATGTGTGCATGCTAATTTATACATTTATATATATATATATATATATATATATATATATACATGAGGGGCCACGTGTGTGTGTGGGGGGGGGGGGTGCATGTGCGCCTGGCCTGGCTTGAATCGGCCAAGATAGCAAGTTGCTGAAAAACAGAAGAAACTACTCTCTGCTGCTACATTATACTTTCCTACACAAATTGCCATTTATGTAGGGTTCCACCAACTATATGTGAAAGTTGCAAAACATTGTGGCGAAACTACTTTCAAGTTGAACATTAAAGCATGCATAATCCTAGCATAAATCATGCCTTAAAGCTTGTAAGGTTCAAATTCAGTATGCCAAAAAATAATCGACATGGAAGATACCTTACCTTCCTGTATATACTCAAACCGTCCGCATCACTGATGGATCATGAGACCAGCGTTGCGTCTGTTTTTTTGTCACTGTCGGTGCAAGCAGTGAAGTTTCTAGTATTTTTCTCGAGATTTGGCCTCCTTAAAAAGTTGCATATTGAACACCTATAATTGTTGCGTGCAATAACGCAGTGAATGGGTAAACGAGACTAACTACATACTTCTCATACGAGAAAGCCACGTATGCAAAACGTAAATATATCTTGTCTTTTGCAATGTTATTGGAAATTAGTGGACAGGATGTTGAGATCATAAGAGTGCACATGGACTCTTCGAGCAGGCGTTGTTGGCCTGGTAGGTTGCTATCGTTGGTTGTTATTCCATTCAGTCAGTATAAGGTATCGTAGCGTACTTTATACGGTGAAATGTCATTTACAATGTAGGTGATGGAGCGAACTGCTGATATTGTAGACAAACTCATGTGATATTTGAACAAAACAATGTTATAATTGCAATTCGCTGTGTTAAGCAGCAGGCACAGCACTGCTGCCACTAAATTTATTACCACCAATAGAATGCACGTTTCCTTTTCGGAAGAATAGTTGTCCAAGATAAATCGTCCATGCATAATACTTACCGCCCTCTAGAGCTGACCAGTCGGCAATTGTATTTGGGACGCCTTGAGAAACACAGTAAGTAATTTAGGTTACTTGTATGAAATTGAATTGTTTCTCCATGATTTGATTGCAATTGCTCTAGAAAATAAACAATATATATTAAGTGCGATACATGGGGACAAAATGTTCTGATAACCCGTCAGACGCAACGAATACCTATAGTTGAGTATATGCAAATCCGAAGTTGCAAAACGGATACCAACACTGACGGAGTACAAAGGTTATGCTTGTGTACGTACATTTTTGCACCAGGAGCCTCGTTTAGATCACCAATTGATTTTTTAAACATAATGCATTGTATGCCTTTGACATTCAACAAAAACGCTTCTATAAGGAATTGACCTCTCATTGAAAGTTTCTGATTTCTAGGATACCATTTTCCCCTATGATTTAGTCCATAATTAATTGCATGCATACAATGTGACGCCCATAATTTGCATAGATAAGCTGCCGAAACTTAACTAAAAATGTGTAGCGTCTAGATTTAGGAGCACTGTATTTACTACTTGAACGGTTCACCTTTCAATAATTCCGATAAACTTGCCGGCAGCCAAGTGGGTGTAGGATGAGTCCAAACAGGTGTGGGTGGGGGGGACAAGTAAATTTTAGACCAATTATTTTCAGTCGGTGCCATGGGATTAGTGGCTAAGCTCGAAGAAAGTTGGTGGGGTATGCCCCCTCCCCCTTCCAGCCTCTTAGAGATTACATCCGTGCTCAACCGAATCAGAAGGCCGGCCTATATTACCGCCAAGATTAATGATCCCTTCATTTCAACTTATGTAAGTCAGCTGTGTATTATTCCATTGCTACCTCATTTTCAGTAAATCCTTTGTCCCTGGCTCTTTGTCCCAGTACAATGGATTGGACCGGAAAGAGAGGACGGTAGGGTGGACGGGGAGGGCGAGATGCGACCAATTGTGTGACTCGCCATTGGTCGCGTCGGACCACGGTACACACAGCCCAACGCGCACGCGTGTGAGGTAAGCACAGGCGATGACGTGCGATATTTGCCTGGCTCCCACGCAAGGACAAAACATTGAGGATGACTTGCTTGGTCTGTTCGTGGTCTGGCCACGTCCTGGACCTGTGGCGCTGGGCTCAGCACAGTTGCTCTACCTGGCCTAAATATGGTAGCTGGCTTGGCCGAAGGACGGTGTAAATTTGACGCCATTGATATGCACATGGTCCAGATTTGACTCAACTGGTCTGCAGGTGGTCCAGATATGACTAGTCCGGGCTTGACCAAGATTTGAATCCCTGGTCTGCCTGCGATTCAGATTTGACACCTTGACTACGCAAATGAGCCTGACTTTGCCAGTCTAGATTTGACCATGGTCTAGATTCGACTCACCTGATCTGTATGCGGCCAATATTTGACTCATCGCGTCTGCAGGTGGTCTGGATTTGACAGGTCCGGACTTGGCCATGGTCCAGATTTGACTCACCGGATCTGCAGATGGTGCTGATTTGGCGGGCGCAGATTTGACTCACCTGGTTTGAATGCGGCCCAGTTTTGACACACCGGGTCTGCAGACTTTGACAGGTCCAGACCTGACCATGGTCCAGATTTGACTCACCTGGTCCGCATGCGGCCCAGCTGTGACTCACCGGGTCTGCAGACGGTCCGGATTTGACGAAGGCGGCCGACGACAGGTTCAGTTGCAGCGGTTCACATGAAAGGCAAATAGGCAGCGTTGAGACGGACTTGAGTTTGCGGCGGGCGCTTCCGCCGCTGGGTGGCGGCAGCGGGGGCCGGCCGGGCAGCATGGCTCAGCACCAGCGACCGGACGCGGTCACGTCAGTCACGCCTCAGTCACGCCTCAGTCACGCCACGGTCACGCCACGGTCGCTGCCAGCCAGCCCGCCGCCGCACACCCGACTATGATGAAGCTAATCGGCGGCCAGCGCGGCGAACTGGACACCGCGCCGCGCCGACTTTACGCCCCCGTGGCCCGGGGTCAGCGGCACGTGCCGGCCAGTGGCGACACGCGCATCAGCAGCCGGACCGTGAGGCACACACTAGGCACACCGGACCGCTCCAGTTCGGTGTCGCTTGCAAACGGCCACCCATACGCCGCGTGGGTCCCTCCTGGCCGCTCTGGAATTCATCTCCCAAAAGCTATTGAAATGCGGTGGTGAATAGGTTTACTGTGCGTGCCATTCTGATGCAAGTCCAGGCTATTCAATCATTTCATTTTGTCAATCATGCATGCTACAACTTTATGTAGAATTACATGTAGGCCGGTACGTGGAGCCTACCTTGGTTCGTGCTACGTGGAAGCCACGAGGTAATGCCATGTCTTTTGGTTACGGCTCCACAAACAAAGCGGAGGCGCGCCCCTCCACCAAATATCCGACTCCCCGTTATATTTCCAGCCCCGGGATCTGCAGCAATGCCTGCGAAACACGACGCTACACTTCCAGCCAAATGGAAACACGCCCCTGAAACTGTAGCCGGCGCGCCGGCAGCGCGCTGCCTCCCAGAACGGCCGGCTGGGGCGAACACCCAGCTGCCGGCGGCCGTGCCGGGATGGCAGTGTCGCCCGGGCTCCTGGAGGATCGCTGGTCGTCTGACGGCCGTCACCAGACCAGACCGCTGGCCGTCTGGCGGCCGTCACCAGACCAGACCGCTGGCCGTCTGACGGCCGTCACCAGACCAGACCGCTGGCCGTCTGACGGCCGTCACCAGACCAGACCGCTGGCCGTCTGACGGCCGTCACCAGACCAGACCGCTGGCCGTCTGACGGCCGTCACCAGACCAGACCGCTGGCCGTCTGGCGGCCGTCACCAGACCAGACTGCTGGCAGTCTGACGGCCGTCACCAGACCAGACCGCTGGCCGTCTGACGACCGTCACCAGACCAGACCGCTGGCCGTCTGGCGGCCGTTACCAGACCAGACCGCTGGCCGTCTGGCGGCCGTCACCAGACCAGACCCATGGCCGTCTGGCGGCCGTTACCAGACCAGACTGCTGGCCGTCTGACGGCCGTCACCAAACCAGACCGCTGGCCGTCTGACGGCCGTCACCAGACCTGACAGACCTGGCAGACCTGACAGACCTGGCAGACCTGGTAGACCTGACAAACCTGGCAGACCTGGCAGACCTGGCAGACACTCGACCGCGGCGCACTCACCCATGGTAGCTGCGGCTGCAGGCCCGCCTCGCGCGCACGTCCGTCCACTGTCTGCCGACGACGACGGCGACGGCCGAGCGGCGCGCGATTCGTCGAGATCGATACCAGGGTGGAATTTCCGGGCCCCTCCCCTGGTGGTGTGGCCGTGGCACGGGCCGGTCTAAAGCGCCCCCTCTCGGCCGAGCCGATGGACACGGACGTGGCAGGCACGGCACGCCGCCTCCCACCTGTACACGGCGATGACAGCGTCGCAGGTGTCACCCCGAGGGCGCCCAGGTGTCCGCTTTACCGACGAGTGGCGGCCCATTTGTGGCGGATCTGCTAAAGCCTCCGGCTCCGAGGGACATTATGCACGCTCGGCACGTCAGCAGTAAGCTGGGTGGTCCGGTGTTGATTTGTTCACTCGCTCACGTCGCTGCGCGGGTTGGCGTCTGAAGTCCATCATCGCCTTTGTGTAACAAAGTTGGTTTTGGAGCGTCTCAATCCCATAAATTCAGCCCTTCCCACAGTTCGACTGGCGCGGTTGTAACAATGTTAGATGTAACTATACCGTTCGGCACTCGTTCGAGAATGCGCCGTTGTATAACGCCGGGTGACGCGTGAATCATGCCACCACTGTCGACGGCCGGCTGGACACGGCTAATGCATGTTATGACTTACGGCCGATAACTGAGCCACCGAGACGACTGCATCCTGTCGGAACAGCCCACGTATGCGGCACCAGGCCGGCGCGAGGCTGCCGAGGTGCCGTCTCAGCACCCGTTCCCACGCGAGGCCAGTCTCTGGATGTCATCAGAGGCGGCTCTGATATCTGACTCTGAGCTGACATATGTCTGAATGTCAGAGAACAGCGCGCCCGCCTGCAGTAGTCGGCTATTGTTCTCTAGTGGGATGAATAACCCCACTGGCCATGCGGCGCAGTAGCGATGTGGACTAAGTCACGTGACCAGTGACTCGTCTGCGAGTATCTAGCGACGGTACCCCGAGGCAGGAGGGCTATCTTGGACGAACGGTCGTCGGGGGCGGTCGCCCTCAGGCGGCTCGCCGCCGCCTGGCCAGCCCTGGCCCCACAGAGGTACGTCGGACTCTGCCTGAGAGTCACTACATCTGTTGAGATGTAGTTCTCTGATAGAAACTGTTGCACCTGTCTATCAAAAATGAAGTTACATTGTTAACGCTATATCACGCTGCGCATTAATGTCTGATCTTCGTTGCATTTGTCTGTTGACTAATTCGCACAATATAGAAGTGCTGGCTTTGGAAGTGCGTGTCAAGAGGTGTGCAGATGAGAGCTCGGAGATGCAGGATTCGAACCATTGAATTTATAACCGGGGTTTTTAAATATCGCAAACGCTGAGGTACCCTAGACTATTCTACGAGCCGAAAATGAAGGTTTACCCCAGTACAGCAGGGATGGACCTGAAAACCTTTACTACATTTGTGTTAATTGTGAAAACCCATGCTACGGCACACAACGATGCTAGTCATCCGCACGATTCAATTAAGAGAGTTACATAGTGATAAACTCGCCTTGTTAGAAGAAGAGATGTGATAATGACAGGGGATGACCAAGTCCTCATCTCACTTTTTGGTTTGATGAAATTTGACGCGCATTTGATTGTGTCTACTATTCTAACCGTCATCTTTTAGTTGCCAAAATAAACATGCCCTTTTACAAGCATGCTATTGCCGTATGTATTCAAAGATGTATACATGAGGATTAAAACAGGTTCATACAAACATTAGATTAGTAGGAAAACCTTGATGATTAAGCACACGTATTTCAGCAATTTAACCGCTGAGCACATCACGGCAGAAGCTGGCTGCGCGTGCTGGAGTAAGGCACGAGTAACCGCAGTGAGAATGCGGGGTGTTT
Organism: Ashinkailepas kermadecensis; assembly: GCA_034440615.1. Taxonomy (NCBI): domain Eukaryota; kingdom Metazoa; phylum Arthropoda; class Thecostraca; family Neolepadidae; genus Ashinkailepas; species Ashinkailepas kermadecensis. The sequence continues at coordinate 94,724 of JAOTOM010004824.1, forward strand.
GCGTTAGGCGTGTGTCCTGGTGATAGCTTTGACTTTGACAATTGCGGGCCGCCGCCCGAGAGTGTTAATAAGCGCCATGGCTGAAAGTTTCCTCAAGACGTAAAACTAAATAAACCATTCGACTCACGGGCTCAATGTTTTCCGGAGTTACGCTTGAGAAAAGCTACAAATGCATTAATGTAGGAGTGCAGTTTCACGACACAAATAATGCCATAATGTTCCTTCCTATCAATATTGCCCGCTTTTAAAGTACACGTCTGTATCAACATGCCAGTGGCCTTATCACCGGGACGTACCGTATAATGACGGGCCAGGCGGTGGTGCTACCGACTCTGTTTTATCCCAAGGATCCTACACCGGCATCTTCGGGACATACTCACTCTCCACACAACAATCCTACGCTGGCGACATTGGGACATGTTCACTCTCCACACAAGGATTCTACACCAGCGCCGTCGGGACTTACTCACTCTCAACACAAGGATCCTACATTGGCGCCGTCGGGACTTACTCACTCTCAACACAAGGATCCTGCATTGGCGCCGTCAGGACTTACTCACTCTCAACACAAGGATCCTGCATTGGCGCCGTCGGGACTTACTCCCCACCACTTACTCCCACACAAGGATCCTACATTGGCGCCGTCGGGACTTCACACATCACTCTCAACACAAGGATCCTGCATTGGCGCCGTCGGGACTTACTCACTCTCAACACAAGGATCCTACATTGGCGCCGTCGGGACTTACTCACCCCCAAAAAAAGATTCTATGCCATCGGGACTTACTCTCTCAACACAAGGATCCTACATTGGCGCCATCGGGACTTACTCTCCACACAAGATCCTGCACCCCGGGACTTACTCCCAAGGATCCTACATTGGCGCCGTCGGGACTTACTCACAGGATCCTCATTGGCCGTCGGGACTTACTCACTCTCAACACAAGGATCCTGCATTGGCGCCGTCAGGACTTACTCACTCTCAACACAAGGATCCTACATTGGCGCCATCGGGACTTACTCACTCTCAACACAAGGATCCTACATTGGCGCCATCGGGACTTACTCTCCACACAGGGATCCTACATTGGCGCCGTCGGGACTTACTCTCTCTCCACACAAGGATCCTGCATTGGCGCCGTCAGGACTTACTCACTCTCCACACAAGGATCCTGCATTGGCGCCATCGGGACTTACTCTCCACACAGGGATCCTACATTGGCGCCGTCGGGACTTACTCTCTCTACACAAGGATCCTGCATTGGCGCCGTCACACAAGGATCCTGCATTGGCGCCATCGGGACTTACTCTCCACACAGGGATCCTACATTGGCGCCGTCGGGACTTACTCTCCACACAAGCACATCCACGCATCCCATACGTCCTGTTTGCCATTGGGTGGAAAATGCTCCATGGGGAATGAGGTACGCTGCGTCCCGTGGGGTTCAGAGGGGAGAGACTGACCGCTGTCTCGTGGTGTACCCTATAGACTGATCTGTCTGACCTGGTATCCTGCCATCCTGTGGTGTTCGGAGGGGAGAGACTGGCCACTGTCTCGTGGTGTACCCTATATACTGCCTCACAGATGGAGTGCTAGTGTTAACAGATGATGTTTGAGCCACTCACAGCACCTATGAGTGGCTGACCATCACCTAGCTGCTGGACATTCAACATTGGTCACTGTGGGCATGTGCAGAAACTACAAGGCTATGCAAATCTGAAATTCTCGGAAGACCTTGGAAGGCTCCACTAGTGTACTGACCTGCCCAATCCGGCATCTCGGTCATGGAGCCTTCAGTACTATTGGCTTGCACCTGACCAGAGCCCGCTGACTACTCCGCTGTGCCATATTTTTTGGCGCGCCTGACTGCTTGTTATTGCAGTTTTTATATTTTTCATTTTCGTGGGGCGACACCCGTCGCTCTTTTTTTCTCATTTCGTTCTCTTGTGGGGTGACACTCGTCGCCCCACTCGATTTACATCGTCGTAGTATATCCGTTCCCTTTGTTCTGCGTGTTTATTTAGATTTCGTTCGGTAAGGTTTTTTTCCCCATGATGGGGAAAAAGAGAAAAAAGGAAAATGACCCCAGCTCGCCACAGGACTCCGAGTCTGAGTTTCCCCCGCTAACCACACCAGATGACCATTGCGCGACCCCGGACTTCGCCCCTGATGCCCAACCTCTCGACACAACCATTGATGACTCACGCCGGACAATTCCCCTTGATGACGCCATGGAAGCCCTTTGCGCTTCGCCGACTCCTGCTCGTCCCAAGACCACGACCTCGCCTCGCAATCCAGACCAGACCATCACTCTCCACGACGCTGACCCACGCTCGAACCAGACCACGTCCTCCCAACCCGAATCCATTGAACCCTACCTCAACAGTGCTGGATCATACATCGTGGTAAAGCCTGTCGAGGAGCCCGTCTCCTTTCGTCGTGTCAACGTTTTCTGGCCAGCCAAGCAACTCCTCGCCATTTGTTCCTTAGCCAATCCTGACAGTGAAGCCCCAGCCAACGGAACCCTCGTCATCAAAACCCAAACCCGAGCCCAGACCAAAGCCCTCCTCCGTACCACCACATTTTTTGGTAAATCCGTGACCATTTCACTCCACTCCAACCGCAACTCCACCAGGGGCACCGTCTTTGCGCCGGAGCTCCGCTTCATGTCTGAGGACGATATTCAGGCGGAGCTCAGGCCGGAGGGGATGACCCACGTCCGCCGCATCACATCCTTCAAAGATGGCCAGAAACGTGACACGAGTCTCATAGTCCTTACCTTCAATTCTACAACTCTTCCCAAGACACTCCTCGTCGGCTACCTTCGATACCCAGTCCGTGAGCCCGCTGCCCCAAGTGCGGCGAACCATCTCATCCCGAATCCACCTGCTCCAAACCTGCCCACTGCCTCAACTGCAACACATCCGATCACCTGACCACATCACCTCTCTGCCCAGTTTGGCGCAAGGAGAAGGAGGCTTGCGCTTTCAAGGCCACGACCGGGGTGTCATACCCCCAGGCCCGACGGTCTGTCGAAGCCACCTCCCGTCAACAAAAACTTATGCCCAGGCGGCCACCGTTGCTCCCCCGACACCTCGCGTCAACACTACTTCTACCTCGATTCAAACTGACATGATTCCCGGTTTAGCGCCCTTAAAAAAACTTACACCACTGACCACACCGACACAAACCACCCTGGCTCACAACACACAGACCACTCCGGCTCCCAACAAGCGGACCACTCCAGGGAGGAGTGACAGGCCCCGTAGTCACTCCGCCGCGGGAGCAAATTGTCGTTCACCATCAGCGGGCCGCCGATCGGGCCCTGCGTGCACAGCGCCGGCCAGCACCCACGTGACCCGACCGACACATTCCAGCGGGCGGGCATCCCCCACGGCAGTGGCCGGCCGCCGTGACCTTGCCAAGGTCACCGGTCGGTCGGACGGCTCAGGCGGGTCAACCGCCGGCGTACGTACTCAACCCACATGCCCACCCGAGCTGCAATCGTGGCTGCGCCAGGCACCAAAAGGTGCGGACAAATATTAACTTTCTTTTCACAATTGTCCATACTTGTACAATGGAACTGCCGTAGTTTGATTTCCAAATGGGCAGAAATGAAAGCCTTTTGTTTAGCATCTTAACTCTGATTCTCATCGCACTTCAAGAAACCTGGTTTTTGCCTACCGATACATATAATTTCAATCTTTTCAATTATTCGCTATACCGCCACGATGAGGTCCGTGGATCACACCGCAGTGGCGGTACAGCCCTTTACATTAACAATGATTATACACATACACAAATTACACTTCATTCATCCTTACAAGCCGTAGCTTGTACATTACGTTTACATGGTCGAAATGTAGATGTATGCTCACTATATATTCCACCGTCTACAAATAACACAAACATTTTGACACAATTAGAAAACCTCATCACAAATTTCAAAAACCCGTTCATCTTACTTGGCGATTTCAACGCTTATAGCCCAGCGTGGGATAAAAAATGTACACACCCAGACACTCGCGGACGCATTATTCAACACATTTTAGACCGACACAATTTAGTAATACTTAACACTGGAGAGTAAACATTTTTTCACCTCGGACACAACACAGAAACTGTAATAGATTTGACAATTTGCTCTCCAACTCTGGCCAACGATTTCGATTTGACCATAGACACAGACATTCATGACAGCGATCACTACCCCATACAATTGATACCCACTTTTTCAACTGCGACCGATACCACACCCAGTTTTAGCCCACGCTGGAAAATTTCGAAAGCTGATTGGACAACATTTCAGGAACTTTCACAAATTCAATACAACTCCAACATTTCTCCCGTCGAAAACATCAACTTAATTACAAATACACTTTTTGAATCAGCATCTACTACAATTCCACTCACCAAACCTTTTACAAAAATGATTCCAGTTCCATGGTGGTGTCCGGAAGTAGCACAGACCATCGCAATTAGAAAAAGAGCATTTCAAAATATCGCAGACATCCCGATTCACACAATTTACTTCACCGAAACCGTGAACGAGCCCGAACCCGCCGCATCATACGCGAAGCTAGGCGGCGTTCATGGTCATCATATTTACAACAACTCACCTTTCAAACTCATTTAAGCCAAATCTGGCAATTAATCCGCCGATTGTCCGGACGTATCCCATTTAAATCACTACCGGCCCTCAAAATCCAGAATATCACCATTACAGACCCACAAACAATAGTAAATACAATAGCAGACACCATGGCCCACACAACTACAGACTGACAACAACTACAGACCGGAATTATTACAAAATGCACAACACGCTTTTCACACCGATTTAACACAATTCGATTCTGACAACACTGAACCATACAATGCTCCTTTTCAAATTTCGGAACTAGAAGATGCAATTTCCTCCGCCGGTAACACTTCTGTATGGCCCTACAATTTACATTATTCATTTTTTAGACACTTATCCGACCACGCGATACATTCCATCTTACGAACATTTAATTCATTATGGTCAGGTCATATTTTTCCCGAATCTTGGAAAGAAGCCACCATCATTCCGATACCAAAACCCGGCAAACATCACAGCGACCCCAACAATTTTCGACCCATTGCTCTCACCAGTTGTCTTGGAAAACTTTTTGAACGTATCATTATAAAAAGACTGACCTGGCACCTGGAAACAAATTCTCTTCTATTTCCCATTCAATGTGGTTTTTGGCGAGGACGCAGCACCATAGATCACCTTATTAGATTAGAGACAGACATCCGCCTAGGCTACAAAAAAAACATGAACACACTGTAGCAGTATTTGTAGACATCAGCAAAGCATACGATATGGTTTTCAAACCCGCATTGCTTTTCAAAATTCATCAACTCGGCATAAAAGGACACTTAGCACATTATTTAGTAGGTTTTCCATCTGGTTCTCGTCCATTCCATATCAGGTGCCGGTCAGCCATCTCCGATCCACGTTTTCTTCAGAACGGATTACCACAGGGGAGTTGTATTTCACCAGTATTATTTAACACCATCATTAATGATATTTTCGATAACATGCCTGCCAATCTATCATACTCGTTATTTGCAGACGATAGTGCGATTTGGTGCTCCGGCAAAAATTATGAGCATTGTTTAATTCGATTACAAAACGCACTTGACCGAGTACACGAATGGTCCCTAAAGTATGGTTTCTTTTTTTCGGCCCCAAAATCTGCAACACTGATATTTATCAAATCGACACCCTGCCCGAACCCAGACACACCGCTTCATCTCGGTAACAACAACATACCTTTTGTAAATTCATTTAAATTTCTAGGCATTATTTTTGATCGTAGGCTATCCATGTATCAACACATCAAACACGTTCGGACCAAATGCTTTCACCGACTCAATTTATTTCGCTGTATTACTTATTCCTCATTCGGAGCCGATCGTCATACGCTTTTACATCTCTACAAATCCTTAGTTCTTCCCATCATTGAATATGGGTCGCTAGTCTACGCCGGTGCCAGTACCTCCACTTTGAAACTTTTGGACACCATACAAAATAAATTCATCCGTTTAGCACTCGGTGCAATGACCACGTCTCCCATTACTTCTTTACAAATCGAATCAGGAATTCCACCATTAGCTCTCCGAAGAATTGAACAAACACTCACGTATGCCGCAAAAATTAAATTTAGAGAACACCACCTCACACACGCATCTTTACAAATTCTCCCAAATCTACACCACGAATATTTAGGTCCCGCCGAAAAGCGAACCGGCCTTACCATAGCTTCACGCATTAAACATTTTTATACACAACTCCAATACAACATTCCACATATTACTGCTCTTTCTCCACCAACTACACCACCGTGGCAGATGACCGAAAGACATATTTTCTATCTCACCACCACTCCAAAATCACAGCTTTGTCCAGAATACGTCAAACAAAAATTACACCAGTTTCGCTCTCGTTATCGCCATGTTCCTTTTGTTTTCACCGACGGATCCAAAGACGCAAATTGCACAGAAAATGCCATTGTTTCCGGTACATACACAAAACAACATCGCTTGCCAAACGGGACCTCCATTTTCATCGCCGAATTGCACGCCATTCTCCATGCCCTTCGCTATGTCCGCAACCGTTCAATTTGTCACCCCATGCGCCATGTCGTCATTTGTTCCGACTCAAAATCTGTTCTTCAATCTCTTTCTTCACTTTCCTTTTCGCACCATTGCCATATTTCCATTTATGACACACTTGAAACACTTCATCTGATGGACATGAAGGTCCGTTTCCTGTGGGTGCCCAGTCACTGTGGCATCCCAGGAAACGAGGAAGCAGATCATTTCGCCAAACAATCATTACAATTACCACACATCACAGAAATCCCACCACATTTTGACGCCATCAAATCAACAATACGACAAAACATTCGACATTTTTGGAACCAACAATGGACTGAAACCACAAACCACACACAATTACTTCTCATCAAACCCATCATCGAAAACTGGATCACATCATATAAAAAAACAGACAGGAGGAAAAAGTTCTATCGCGGCTCCGCATAGGTCACACTTTTCTCACCCATCGATATATTTACACTGCTTCACCTCGACCTTCATGCCCATCATGCAACACTCATCTTACAGTTTCACATATTCTCCTTCACTGTCAACATTACCATGAACATCGAAAAACACTTACCAACTACTGCCGTGCACACAACATAACCTTTTCTTTGCCCACACTCTTAGGAGATACACACCCTTTTCTCATCAATCTCCTTTTCATTTTTCTCCGAAAACCAACTTACTTCAGGACCTGTAAATTGACTTTTAGAACATAATATTTCTTCTCTCTATTTCTATTCACGGCATGAAATGGTCTGAGCAGGTCGAAATGCCTAACATAATAAAATCAAATCGGCATCTCGGCCGTGTTGTATGATTCAGCGGGAAGAGACCGGCCAATGTTTCGCGGTGGCCGTATATCCTGGCTGGTCTGTCTCGTCTGAAGGTCAGCCCGGGCGGCCAGACTCAGCTGATCGGAGCCTGAATCAGTCCTGGCATTGAGGTGTCGTCACTCTGCAGACTGCCGGCGGACCTCCCTGCCGGCAGACGGCATTGAGGTGTCGTCACTCTGCAGACTGCCGGCGGACCTCCCTGCCGGCAGACGGCAGACAGGGAGTCCCTGCCGGCGGACGGCAGACAGGGAGTCCCTGCCGGCGGACGGCAGACAGGGAGTCCCTGCCGGCGGACGGCAGCCAGGGACTCCCCTGCCGGCAGACGGCATGACAGGTGTAGTCCCTGCCGGCAGACGGCAGACAGGAGTCCCCTGCCGGCAGACGGCAGACAGGGAGTCCCTGCCGGCAGACGGCAGACAGGGAGTCCCTGCCGGCGGACGGCAGACAGGGAGTCCCTGCCGGCAGACGGCAGACAGGGAGTCCCTGCCGGCAGACGGCAGACAGGGAGTCCCTGCCGGCAGACGGCAGACAGGGAGTCCCTGCCGGCAGACGGCAGACAGGGAGTCCCTGCCGGCAGACGGCAGACAGGGAGTCCCTGCCGGCAGACGGCAGACAGGGAGTCCCTGCCGGCAGACGGCAGACAGGGACTCCCTGCCGGCAGACGGCAGACAGGGAGTCCCTGCCGGCGGACGGCAGACAGGGAGTCCCTGCCGGCGGACGGCAGACAGGGACTCCCTGCCGGCGGACGGCAGACAGGGAGTCCCTGCCGGCAGACGGCAGACAGGGAGTCCCTGCCGTCAGACGGCAGACAGGGAGTCCCTGCCGGCAGACGGCAGACAGGGAGTCCCTGCCGGCGGACGGCAGACAGGGAGTCCCTGCCGGCAGACGGCAGACAGGGAGTCCCTGCCGGCAGACGGCAGACAGGGAGTCCCTGCCGGCAGACGGCAGACAGGGAGTCCCTGCCGGCAGACGATAAACAGGGAGTCCCTACCGGAAGACGACAGACAGGGAGTCCGGGCAGTCCGGGCGGCTAGTACTCTCGCTACGTGAGGACTATGCACCCGAATAAGACTTCATTAAGGGCATTTACGTACAGTGAGTGTTATGTGATTTGATGTGACATTTACTTGACCAGCGCTGAGGTGACCGGTACGGCTGTCACTCTTCACAGCACCTCGACCGTCAGCAGTCCTCGCGTCCTCGAATGGTGCTCGAGTTCGTTTTGTGGTTTGCATTCACCGTTTGCTCAGCAATCACTGCTCCGGTTTTGCTCATCGTCGGCTTCGACCGCTTTCGATGAGGTCGATCAGCTGAAGGAGCGAATGATGACGTCATAGTCAACACGCAGGGGCGGTGCGATGAAAACAGATCGATAACCGGCCAATAGACAGTGCCGGGATCCACGCACATGTCAACGGCAGGCAGAAAGTGCATCTGTGGGCGCCTGAACGACCTTAGGGAGGCGTCGTATTCAGCCGTGTATGGTGGTCATCGGTGGTGGTCAGCCATTCATAGGTGGTGGTCAGACACTCATAGGTGGTGGTCAGACACTCATAGGTGGTGGTCAGACACTCATAGGTGGTGGTCGGACACTCATAGGTGGTGGTCAGACACTCATAGGTGGTGGTCAGCCACTCATAGGTGGTGGTCGGACACTCATAGGTGGTGCTCAAACACCATCTGTTGACACTAGAACTCCATCCATGAGGCAGTAAATGGGGTAGTTCTCGAAACAGCGGCCAATCTCTCCCCTCTGAACCTCACTGGACGGCAGGGATACCAGATCAGACAGGTCAGCTCCAACTGAGCACCGTCTAGGTCGGCAGCGTAGCAAGGAGGCAACCGTCCGAACGTTCTATTGTGTTCGAACTCAAGTGCTATGCAGCTCTCCTTTATCTGCAGATGGATGTGGGTGGCGATAGATCATTGCGCATATTTAAAAGAATGGACAGCTTTGGGTCTCTTCATATTTGGGATGGGTTGGCAGGCACAGGTGGGGCGGCAAATGGATGTCCACCAAATGGTGCAGATATATATATTAAAGCTACGACTCAGGGCCAAGTTTTTCCTACGACGACCCAATTTTTTCCTCTAAAATGTATCGATTCAGGGAGGCGAGGCCGTAATACCCTCTGCTGGCCAATAATAACTTTACAGCATATTGTCCCATAGGTGTAGGGCGACGACGCACGACAGCAAGTGACATGGGCCCAGCTCTTATAAAAATGTTCAAGAAATTCTGGAGACTGGAGCTATTTTTAATTCGATTCATTACATGAAATGCCACAGATTCAATGTTAGAAGTCTCGAAAGTTCTAGGTTTCATCCTGAAGTTCCGAGGGTCATGCACTTTAGGCCTATTGCCAGAAGTCAGAAGTTTACCCAGGGCAAGTGATATCTGTTTGTTCTATAGTCACATCGAGGGGTGGAACCTAACATACCTCTTAGAGTTTTCGTTTTGTTTGATTAGGCGCTTCGGCATCTTCAGGCCATTTCGCGTCGTTGATAAAAAATGAATGAGGTATTAAATCGCAAAAATCAGTCTATAATTCCTGGAACAATTTGGTTTCTCGTAGAAAAAAGAAAAGTAGCTTGATAAGAGATGGGTGGTCGTCCCCCAACAATGAGGGCAAAGAGAATGGAATGTTGTGTGTGTGGCAGTAATCGATAAGTTGTTTTCTAGGGCCATGGTATTGCGGGCAGCATAGTAATATATGTGGAACTGTAATGTGAGTGTTACATGATGGGCATGAAGGCCGAGGTGAAGCAGAATAAATAAATCGATGTGTGAGGTGTGTGATGTGTGAGGTAAGTGTGTCCTATGCGGATTTTTCCTATCCTATGCGGATAGGCGTTTTCTTCATGGCGGTTGATTATAAATGATGGCGTCCGAATATCGATGACTGGTTTAATGTTCCGTAATTGGGTATGGTTTGTGCTTTGTGTCCAGGTTTGGTTCCAAAATTGCCGAATGTTCTGTCGTATTTTGATTTAATGGCGTCAAAATGTGGTGGGATTTCTGTGATGTGTGGTATTTGTAATGATTGTTTTGCTAGATGATCTGCTTCCTCGTTTCCTGGGATGCCGCAGTGACTGGGAACCCACAGGAAACGGACCTTCATGCCCATCAGATGAAGTGTTTCTAGTGATTCATAAATATAAATATGGCAATGATGTGAAAAAGAAAGTGACGAAAGAGATTGTAAAACAGATTTGGAGTCCGAACAAATGACGCTGCGCATGGGGCGACAGAGAAAACGGTTGCGAATGTAACGGAGGGCAATGAGGATAGCATGTAATTCAGCGATGAAAATTAATGTTCCGTCTGGTAATCGATGTTGTTTTTTGTATGTTCCGGAAACTACGGCATTTCCTGTAAGGTTAGCATCTTTCGAACCGTCTGTGAACACAAATAGAACATGGTAATAACGAGACCGAATTCGGTGAAATCTTTGTTTGATATATTCCGGACAAAGCTGTGATTTTGGAGTGGTGGTGAGATATAGAATGTGTCGTTCGGCTATCTGCCACGGTGGTGTAGTCGGTGGAGAAAGAGAAACAATGGGTGGAATAGTGAAATGAAGTTGTTCAGAGAATGTTTTTATCCGAGAAGCTATAGTGAGATCAGTTCGTTTTTCCGCTGGACATAAATAATGATGATGTAAATTTGGGAGAATTTGTAATGACGCGTGTGTGGGGTGGTTTGCGTGAAATTGAATTTTGGAGGCGTACCTAAGTGTTTGCTGCATTCTACGGAGAGCTAGTGGAGGAACTCCCGACTCGGCTTGTAAAGAAATAATGGGTGAAGTAGTCATTGCACCGAGTGCGATACGGATAAATTTATTTTGAATGCTGTCTAATATGTGTAATGAGGATGTGCTAGCACCGGTATATACTACGGATCCATATTCAATTATGGGTAGAACTAAAGATTTGCAAAGTAGTAGAAGTGTATGACGGTCGGCTCCAAGTGATGAAGAAGTGATGCATCGAAATAAATTCAGTCGGTGAAAACATTTGTTCTGTATGTGTTTATGCATTGAAAGCCTACGGTCAAAAATAATACCAAGAAATTTAAACGAAGTTACAAAAGGTATATCATTGTTTCCGAGGTGGAGTGGTGCATCTGGGTTTGGGCAAGGTGTTGATTTACTAAATACCAGTGTTGCAGATTTTGTGGCCGAAAAAATGAAACCATACTTCAGGGACCATTGATGTATTTTGTCTAGTGCGTTTTGTAGGTGAAATATACAATGCTCGTATTTTTTTCCGGAACACCAAATTGCGCTGTCATCGGCAAACAAGGAGTACATTAATACATTAATAAGCATGTCGGTGAAAAAATCGTCAATGATGAGGTTGAATAAAACTGGTGAAATGCAGCTTCCCTGTGCAAGTCCATTTTGAAGAATATGTGGATCGGAGATGGCTGACCGGCACCTGATGTGGAATGGACGAGTACCGGATAAAAAACCTACTAAATAATGAACTAAGTGTCCTTTTATACCGAGTTGCTGAATTTTGAAAAGTAATGCGGGTTTGAAAACCATATCGTAAGCTTTGCGTATGTCTAAAAATACTGCTACTGTGTGTTCATGTTTTTTGTAGCCTAGGCGGATGTCTGTTTCTAATCTAATAAGGTGATCTATGGTGCTGCGTCCTCGCTGAAAAGCACATTGAAAGGGAAATAGAAGTGAATTTGTTTCCAGGTGCCAGGTCAGTCTTTTAATAACTATTCGTTCAAAAAGTTTTCCTAAACAACTGGTGAGTGCAATGGGTCGAAAATTACTTGGGTTACTGTGGTCTTTGCCGGGTTTTGGAATGGGGATGATGATAGCTTTCTTCCATGCTTCAGGAAAGATATGATTTGACCATAATGAATTAAATGTGTCTAAGATGCATTGTTTGGTGTGGTCAGATAGATGTCGAAAGAAGGAATAATGTAATTTGTCAGGCCCTACTGAAGTGCTACCGGCGGATGAAATGGCATTCTCCAGTTCAGAAAGATGAAAAGAATCATCGTAGTACTCGGTATTGTCGGAATCAAAGAGGTCGATATTGGTGTAAAAAGTGTGATGTGCATTTTGTAAGAAATTAGGTCTGTAGTTCTCATCGGAGCTATTATGGGCTATGGTATCAGCTATGGTATTTACTATGGTTTGTGGGTCTGTAATGGTGAGATTGTGGATTTTGAGGGCCGGTAGAGATTTAAATGGGGAGCGTCCGGACAAACGTCGGATTACTTGCCATATTTTACTTAAAGGTGTTTGAAAAGTGAGCTGCTGTAAATATGAGGACCATGAACGGCGTTTAGCATCGCGAATGATGCGGCGGGTTCTCGCACGTTCACGGTTACGGGCGGTTAAATTTTCTTGATCGGGATGTCGTAAATACTTCCTAAATGCTCTTTTTCGAACCGCAATTGCTTGTGAAATGTCCAGACACCACCAAGGTACTGGGTTTCGTTTTGTGAAAGGTTTCGTGAGTGTAATTGTGGTGGATGATGCTTCGAAAAGTGTGTGTGTAATTGAGTTGATGTTTTCGACGGGAGAAATGGTGGGGTTGTATTGAATATAAAAAAGTTCCTGAAATGTTGTCCAATCGGCTTTTGAAATTTTCCAGCGTGGGATAAAATTGGGTGTGCTATCAGTAGCAGTTGAAAAAGTTGGTATTAATTTGATGGGGTAGTGATCGCTGTCATGAATGTCTGTGTCTATGGTCCAATCGAAATCGTTGGCCAGAGTTGGAGAGCAAATTGTCAAATCTATTGCAGTTTCTGTGTTGTGTCCGAGATGAAAAAACGTTGTCTCTCCAGTGTTAAATATTACTAAATTGTGCCCGTCTAATATCTGTTGTATAGTCCGTCCGCGAGTGTCTGAGTGTGTACATTTTTTATCCCACGCTGGGCTATGAGCGTTGAAATCGCCGAGTAAGATGAAAGGGTTCTTGAAATGTGCTATAAGGTTTTCTAATTCTGTCAAAATATTTGTGTTGTCTGTGTGTGGTGGAATATAAATAGAACATACGTCTATATTCCTTCCATGGAAACGTAAAGTACAAGCTACGGCTTGTAAAGATGAATTAAGTGTAATTTGTGTATGTGTAAAATCATTGTTGATGTCAGTGGCGTCGCCACGAAATTCTTACAGGGGGGGCAAGGTCGAAAGGGGGCCTCCTGTTACCCGAAAGGGGGCCTCCATTGTGTTAATGTCTTATATTGTGTTTAGGCTCTTATACTAAAAAAAAAATGTATGTAAAAAAAATCCTCCCAAATTGGATACCAAACCGAGGCCAAGCCTCGGCGTTTTTTTTTAACCCATTGCGTCTTTCTTGGTCTATGATTGTGTAATGTGTATTATGGCTCCAATACATTTTTGTTAGCGGCCTAAAGCATTTTCGAACCCCCTGCTCGTTTTAGGATTTGTTGAATTTTTGTGCACAGAGGATTTTTTTTTGACGTGTCAGGGCGTTTTCGAAGATCCCGATGTGTTTATTTAGCGCCGGTCTTTTTGTTTGTTTTGGAACCATGTTGCCTTTTGCGGCCCCAGCCACCTTTTCAGGCTATTGTGCGTTATCATGACCCCTGTGTGCCTTGAGAGCTTCCGGTGTATTTTTTAGACCTCCCGGTATGTATATTTATGGCTGCAACGCATGTGTTAAGGCCCTGTCGCTTTTGTGAGACTGTGCGCTTTGGAGGGTCAGTTGTATTTTCGGCCCCCGTTGCGCTCTTAGGGTACCGATGTGTTTATTTTGGGCTTCTGACGCACACTTGTGGGGCCAAAGTACAATTTTGGGGCTTCGGTACGATGTTTCTAGGTCCCAGAGTGGCTTATCGCACCCAGGCGCGTGGTTCTGGGGACCCAACCCCAGTTTTCTGGGCTCAATACGATTTTGTGAAACTTTTCTGAATTTTTTTTAAAGTCTGAATCCCGGCCTGATTTCTCGAGCACATGGCGCCATGTTTTTGTATCCCACCTCGATTGTTCGAGATCCGGTTTGTTTTTCGGTGCCGTACGCAATTTGTGAAGGAATATGATAATATGTTCGGTGCTCCAGAGCCATTTTTTTACCTGGGCATTTAGTTGTTGGAATCATCCTTATTTTGGAGGGCTCCAGCTTGATTTGTGTTTGTGTTTGTGGTCACACTGTGCTTACGTGTGGCCCTAGAGGGCAATTTTTTAGAGCCTCGACGGATGGGAATTGTGGGTCCCAAGCGCGATATTTGGGGGGCCCGGTTCGAGTTTGTGCGATGCGTTGTATTTAGCTGTGCCCCCAACGCGATTTTGGCGGTTCCTGTCGCAATTTTTCGGGCCTCGGAGCGAGTTTTCCGGTGCTCGCCGTATTTATTTGGAGACCCATACGCGAATTCTGGTGGACCGACGCGAATTTTGGTGGCCCCAGCGCGATTTTTGAGGCCCCGACACGATTCTTGGGCGCTTATCCCTCTCAGGATGGAGGGGGCATTTGCCCCTTTGATATAGCACTGCGGCCACTGAAGGAGTATTTTTGTTTGTCCCAGAGTGACATTGCGGTTAAAATTGATTTTGGGGGCAGCTGCAACTTTTGGGGCCCCGGCGCGACCTTCTGGGCCTCCAGTGTGATTTTCAAGGGCTGCGACGCGACTGTTTTGGGTCAAATGTGATCTTTTGGGCCCCGACGTCATTTTCTTGGATCCCTAGCGCGAGCTATAGCGGCCTCGACACTTTTTGGGGGTCCAATGCGTTTTGAAGGCTTTTGGCGTCATTGATGGGCCCCCAGCGTGATTATTCATGTCCGGATTGTTCTTCGTTGCTCCGGCTTCATTTGTTTTGGTCCCAATGAGACTGTTGGGGCACGGTACGACCTGTCGTGCCCATGGCATGATTTTCGTGGTCCGGGCGTGAATTTTTGGTACCCCAGGCTCAGCGTAATTTGCGGGGGCCCCGGCCGGATCTTTTGGGGCCCATATCGTGATATTAAAATACCCAGACTCGACTCTTACTATTTCTTAGGGGGTTCTTCTTGCAAATTATAGGCCTCCTGTCGCGTCGTCTCATTTCCTAGAGCCTTTTTACCGGTTTTCGATGTCTCCTTGTGTGTCCTACCCTCCTCCATATTCAATGGTCCTCCTCTCCCGTCTTGGAGGGCCTCCTCTTGCATTCTGGAGCCCCTTTAACATGGCATGGGGCTTCCTCTCATCTTCGAGGGGCATTTTCTGCCAAATTAGGGGCCTCTTGCCACGCCTCGTGTGCTTCCTCCTTTATCCTGGCAAAGCCTTACCCGTCTTGAGGATCTTCCTCCTTTCATACCTGCTATCACTCCCATCTTAAGGGCCTCCTCTCATTTCCTGGGAACTCTTTCCGGTCTTCGGGACCTCATTTGGTCCTAGAGACCTACTCCTTCCCGAGTCCGGCAGGTGCCTCATTTCTCTTCTGGAGGCCTTCTTTTTCAAATTAGGGGCCTCCTCTCACGTCTTGGGGGCCTCCTGCTCTGCGTCTCCTGCTCTGCGCTCTGGATTCGATCTTTACCCATCTTAGGGGTGGTCTCTTATCTCCTGGTGGACTCCTCTTCTCTCCCAGGCGCCTCCTCTGCCAAATTACTGGCAACCCTTCCTATCTTAGTGGCTTTGTTATTTCCCCGCGACCTTCTTAGCCGTCTTCGAGCCTTCTTTTCCGCTTGGGAGCCATCTCTCTTATCCAATGGCCTTTCTCTACTATTTTAGGGGCCTCCTCGTTCATCATGGGGTCTCGTTTCCAATCTTGTGTCGTTCTCTTCCGAATTAGGTGCCTCCTGCCACGTCTCTGGATCATCCTTTTCTATCTCGGTAGAACCTCACCCGTTTGGGGCCTGCTTTTGCGTCTCCGAAATCTCATCTCATATCTTCCTTCCTTTTCCGTCTTAGGGCCTCCTCTCATATTCTGGGGCCTCCTTTCCGGTGTTGGAGCCTCTTTTGCAATCCTGGTTGCCTCCGTGCCATATTTGACACTCTCTTGATTTCTGGGGACTCCTACCCTCCCCTAGGTGACTCCTTTTTCAAATTAGGGGCCTACTCTCACGCCATGGGGGCCTCCTTATCTGTGTCTGGAGCCTCATTATCCTCTTAGCAGGGTGCTTTTGCGTCCTAGTCCTAGATCTTCTCTTCCAGGTTCCTCCTCTTCCAAAATATGGGCTTCATCTGGCTGGTCTCGGTGGCCTTCTCTCATTCCTGCGGAAACCTTCTTCCCCGCCTTGGGGCCCCTATTGCGTCCGGAGAAGTCTCCCCTATCAGGTCTTAATTTTATATTGCAGAGATTCCTCTTCCGTCTTGGGGGCCTCGTTTTCCAACTTAAGAATATCCTGCCACCCATCGGAAGCCTTTTCGTCTAACCTGGGTGGCTTCTTGCCCGTCTCGGTGGCATCCTTTCCGTCCTGAGGGCCTCCTTTTCGTGCTGGGGTCTCCTTTTCATCCTGGGGCCTCCTTTTCGTCCTGGGGGCTACCTTCCTATCTCTGTTCTCTGTTCTACGTCTAGTCCTACGTCCTTTTCGTCCTTGGGTGCATCCTTTTCGTTCTAGGGGCCTCCTTTTCGTCCTGGGGGCCTCCTTTTCGTCCTGGGGACCACCTCACAATCTCTGTTCTACGTCTTAGGGGCCTCCTTTTCGTACTGGTGGCCTCCTTTTCGTCCTGGGGGCCTCCTTCTCGTCCTGGGGGCCACCTCACAATCTCTGTTCTACGTCTTAGGGGCCTCCTTTTCGTCCCGGGGGCCTCCTTTTCGTCCTGGGGGCCTCCTTTTCGTCCTGGGGACCTCATCCCAATCTCTGTTCTACGTCTTTGGGCATCCTTTTCGTCCTTTGGTGCATCCTTTTCGTCCTGGGGTTGGTTGGTTGATTGTTGGAGTGTAGGGGCGCATGGACTGCGTCTTTCGTCCTGGTGGCCTCATTTTAGTCCTGGGAGCCTCCTTTTCGTCCTGGGGGCCTCCTTTTCGTCCTGGGGGCCTCCTTTTCGTCCTGGGGGCCTCCTCCCAATCTCTGTTCTACGTCTTGGTGCCTTCCTTTTGCGTCCTGGGGCCTCCTTTTCGTCCCGGGGGCCTCCTTTTCGTCCTGGGGGCCTCCTCCCAATCTCTGTTCTACGTCTTGAGGCCTCCTTTTCGTCATGGGGGGCCTCCTCCCAATCTCTGTTCTAGGTCTTGGGGCCTCTTTTTCGTCCTGGGGGCCTCCTTTTCGTCCCGGGGGGCCTCCTTTTCGTCCTGGGGGTCTCCTTCCAATCTCTGTTCTACGTCTTGAGGCCTCCTTTTCGTCATGGGGGCCTCCTTTTCGTCATGGGGCCTCCTTTTCGTCCCGGGGGGCCTCCTCCCAATCTCTGTTCTACGTCTCTGATAGAGACTTGATTATATTTCCTGGTGGCCTCGTCAGTTTTGAGGCCTCATTGACAGCATGATATTCTGTCCCGTCGGCCTCCTTGCTCACCTTTTTGCTGTGCATTTGCGGATAGGGGCCTCCTCAAATTTCAGGGGGGCGGCGCCCCCAGTTTCACGGCAGGGGGGCGACTGCCCCCCTGCCCCCCGGTGGCGACGCCCTTGGTTGATGTACAGTGCTGTACCGCCACTGCGATGTGGTCCACGGACCTCAGTGAGTAATTGGAAAGATTGAAGTTATATGTGTCTGTAGGCAAAAAATGTTTCTTGAAGTGCTATGAGAATAGGTACGAGAATACTGAAAAGAAACTTTCATTTCGGCCCAATTTGATATTGAGCTACGACAATTCCATTGCAAAAAAGTAGACATCGGGAAGAGTTTATGTTTGTCAGCACCTTTCGGTGCATGTCTGAGCCAGGAGTGCAGTTCAGGTGGGTACGTGTGATGAGTGCGGCCGGCGGTGGTTGGCTCGCTCGAGCCGTCCGGCCGACCGGTGGCCTTGGCAGGATCACGCCGGCCGGCCACTGCCGCGGGGGACGCCCGCCGGCTGGGAGTCGGTCTGGTCACGTGAGCGCTAGCCGGCGCTTGACGCACAGGGCTCGATCGGCGGCCGGCTGACGGGGAACGAGAATTGGGTCCTGCAGCCGAATGACTGCGAGGCCTGTCACTCCTCCCTGGAGTGGTCCGCTTGTTAGGAGCTGGAGTGGTCTGTGTGTTGGGAACCGGAGTTGTTTGTGTCGTGGTGGTGATTGGTTTTAGTTTGGTGAGTGGTGACAGGCATGGTATAAGTTCTGTTTGTGTGGACGCGGAATTTGTGTTGACCCGAGGTGTAGATGGAGCAATGGTGGCCGCCTGGGCGTAAGTTTTGGTGGTCGGGGAGGTGGCTTCGACGGTCCGCCGGGCCTGCGGGTAGGAGACTCCGGTCGTGGTCTTGACGGCGCAAACCTCTTTTTCCCGTCGCCAGACTGGACAGAGATTGGAATTGGTGAGGTGGTCTGATGTGTTGCAGCTGAGGCAGTGGGCAGGTTTGGAGCAGGTGGATTCAGTATGAGGTGGTTCACCGCATTTCTGGCAGCGGGCTGGTTGGCGACATGTCTTACTGCCACAGCCGAAGCGCTGGCAATTGAAACAGCGGAGAGGATTATGAATAAATACTCGGACTTGTTATCGGATGTAGCCAGCGAGGAGAGTCTTGGGAGGAGTGGTAGAGTTGAAGGTGAGGACAAGGAGGCTTGTATCCCGTTTCTGGCCGTCTTTAAAGGAGGTGATTCGGTGGACGTGGGCCACCCCCTCCGGCCTGAGCTCCGCTTGGATATCCGCTTCGGGCATGAAGCGGAGCTCCGGCGCGAAGACGGTGCCCTTGGTGGAGTTGCGGGTGGAGTGGAGTGATATGGTGACGGATTTACCACAAAATGTGGTGGTACGAAGGAGGGCTTTGGTCTGGGCTCGGGTTTGGGTTTTGATGACAAGGGTTCCGTTGGCAGGGGCTTCGATATCAGGATTGGCTAAGGAGCAGATGGAGAGGACTTGTTTGGTCGGCCAGAAAACGTTAATACGGCGGAAGGAAATGGATTCCTCGACAGGCTTGACTACTATGAAAGAGCCAGCACTGTCGAGGTAGGGTTCGATGGGATCAGGTTGGGATGGCGTGGTCTTGTTAGGGCGTGGGTCTGTGGCGTGAAGAGTGATGGTCTGGTCGGAATTGCGAGGCGAGGTCTTGGTATGAGCGGAGGCGGTGAGGGACAAAGGGCTTCCATGGCGTCGTCCAAAGGAATTGTCCGGCGCGGGTCATCAACGGTGGTATCGAGAGGTGGGGCATCACGTGCAGAGTCCGGGGTCGCGCGATGGTCGTCAGGTGTGGTCAGCGGCGGAAATTCCGTCTCGGAGTCCGGTGGCGAGCTGGGGTCAGTATCTTTTTTGCGTTTTTTCCCCATCGTGGGGAAAAAAACCCTACCTAGTGTAACTTGAAGAAATAAGAAGGACACAGAAACACAGGGAACAGAAATACGATGAGAGGAAAAACAAATTCACGCGGGGTGACGGGTGTCACCCCAAGAAACGAACGAAATGAGCGACGGGTGTCGCCCCGCGAAAATGAACAATAAGAACTGCGGCGACAAGCAGTCAATCACGCCAAAACTGGCAGGGCGGAGTAATCAATTGGCTCTGGATGTGTTCGAGCACATAGTAGTGAATACTCCATGCCTCTTAGAGTACACGGCATACCCAATTAACAATGTTCTATGCCCTGCTTCCCTTCTGGGTTCCAACCTTTTCTCCCAAATTTGAAAAGACATGCTTTGCACAAATTTTGCAATGGCAGTGACACCAAGAGGCAAAAATACAATTGATCCTTGAAGTGCATATGCTTGGAGCTGTATGGACACTATTGGGGACATATTCTCAGTCTGAGGAGTGGAGAAGCGGTAATGCGTTTTCGGTGCCGCAAGTCTAATGTAGGCCACAGGTCTTATTCTAAGCTTGCTTCAAGCAGTTGGTTCATATCTTACCGTCCCAAAGCTCCTCAAAGTATCCACGAACGTCTTAGGAGCTCAAAGCCTGTCCGTCCACAACGCATGTTGGTATAGCTATCTCCATCACCACCACTGCTGCCTGATGAAGCATGCATCTTCCATGATTTCCATCACGTGGGGCTATTCCAGCCAACATGCGAACCTGCCTTTCATTACCTGTCGAAAGGCTAAGCTTTGAGAAAGAACAACTCTGCCATACTTTCAAAATCGATGAATATATTGTGATCAGGACGGAAAAGAAATACCATAGAAATATGAACGAATGGTTCCACCCAAGGTCTATGCAATCACATTATATTGTGGAATTAAAAAGAAAGTGAGTTTGTCAAGAAAGCTTCTGCAGTGTGGTTGACATGGACATACATGATCGTACATCACAAAATTATGTTATTGTTAATATTGCATGCATTGGCCGCATTGCCGAGAGCTGCACTATGGCGAACAATTTGCAGATCGTGACAGGTGGCACTGCGATCGACGCACTCGCTGCCACCGCGGAAAGATGGCGCTTGGGAGGCGACGCGGGCGCATTGTCACGCTGCGAGTGTGCTGCGAGCCGCCGCCGCCGCCGAATCAATAGTGTCGGCCAGTGGCACAGCTGCGCGCGCGGCCCAGGCGCCGGCTCAGGCGCCGGCTCAGCGGCGGTCAGCGGTCGAGTGACATGTCGCCGGCGCCGCGCCACTTGGCTCGGCCGTGACTTGACCTGACCCGACCCGAGGTGATCCGGCCATGGCGCCCCTGTCGACGCCGGTCGTGCTCTGTGCGCTGGCGCTACTGATGCCGACGGCCAGCAATGAAGTGCCCAGCCAAGTGTGAGTATGTCAGCAGCGGGTCGTGTCACCCGCGGGCTGCATGAGCCTGACTAGTGGGTCGGTCACCGGCCACCCTGGCAGCATCGGCCTGCTCAGCTCATCTGCCGTGGTGTAAATCCGATCTGACCGATCTGATCTGAGCCATTGAGCGGCATGGCCGGGCCTGACTGGCCCATTGCCGCTGCAGATCGTGACGCTCTCATGACAGATTCTGAATCCTGGGCTGGAGTTGAATCCATAGAAATGGAAAATGGCAAGATGCAGAGTGCAGACGGTCATCACATCGTGAGGATAGTCTCAACACACATAGACATTTTGACCCGACCGCAGGGTAAATGTACGTAGTGGGACATGGTGACCCTGCATTTGTGGCTACCTTGACAAGCCAACATGTTCGCGAACAACATAAAAAGAGGATTTCCTTCATCACAACGGATCAGCCTACATACGAGGTTTAAGTGCCCAATAGGATGAGACTATCCTCCATTCATAGGCACCTGTCTCCATGCATCACATGTGTCCGTGAAATAAATAAAGTATACAACGCAAATACCGCTATCCACATAAATGCAGAGGTGCCATTGATTATGAAATATATGTCATTTGATCCATATTTGGGTACAGTTACTTCACTGATGGCAACGTTATGCAATCATCAAGAAACCAATTCAGCCAACAACATTATGTGAAAAATGTCAAGGTCTAGGTTCCCCTTTGACCCGATGACAGCACCTGAGGTTACTTTTGTGTTTCTTAGCTTTACCTTAATCATTTCTCTCCACTTGAACTTAACTTTTGGCTGTATCTTACATGGTTTGTGAGATATATTAAATGCACATCTAATGACTGCACTGAGAAGAGGTCGTCACCTGATTTTGACCGACCCTAACTTCGTTAATTTAATAGCCTGCGCCTCAATTTTTGACATCATGCACGTTCATCAATTGTCGGATGATATGAGAAATTACCAAAGTGATGCCTTGGACGGGTTATGAGCGATGTCAGGAAACCTTAGAGGGGTATAATTAATCCCTCCACTGCGAGGTCCAAGCTAATCAAAGATATTAATTAGTAACCCGAAGTATGCAGATGGAGTATCAATCGCGACAACTGATCGTCTATCAATCGCGATCTATCAATCGCGACAGCGACAGCGCCGGCAACTGACACTGGAGGCGGGTAGCGACGAACACACCCTACAGCGGTGGTCTATGCCGTATTGTGTTCAGCTCTATTTATAAAGCACTAAATTAACCGAATCATCCGTCGAATTGGCCGCTGAACGTCACGTTGCATTCAGAAGGCGAATCAGCACTTTAAGGCTGGTTTTCTGAAGAAAAAAATATGAGCAGTGTGTTCAGGCATTCTCCCCAGCTATGGTCATTCTGTATACAATTTGTGTACAACATTTTGACAGTGTCAGAGGTAATCCCGCTGTGTCCCCCTTCCTCCGGTTCCAGCATCCCTGACGACAGTGATAACATGCACTGCCCTGGCCAGGAGCATTATAAAGTACGTGACCCCAACAGTTGACAAGGAATCCTGATTGATACATTTGAACGTGCAAACGTATTCATCATGTTGGCCCAAGGAATGCTATGGAAATCGGCACCACTGAGTCACGTTTCAGAAGTATATTTGTTAGTTTTTCGAGTAATTTCGCCTATGCTAGCAAAAGCCGTGATATGTTCAATAGTGATCACACTGCAAGAAATCGGAAGCTCCTTCTCAGCTACTGCAGCCCCACACCTCATGGTGCTCCCTGTCACATCAGTCAATATCAATTGTATGGTTAAAGTTGATGGAGCTGGATGAACAGATGCGGCTGCGCCTCCCACTTCATCAAAGTTAAAGACAGATAATGTGGTGACCGTCACGTATTGCCATAGGGTTATGATGGAGTTCAGTATTGAACTCATGCAGTGCGAAACTCCCAAAGTCCGAAAGCCCCGAAACCATCAGTCTATCTATCTCGGCCTAAAACCCGAAGACCTCAGAAGCTGAAAAAGATCATCCGAGGTCCAGCTGGGCCCCGTATCCTTTAATCCACCTTTAATCACCTTGGAAAGCAAACCTATGTATGCACATTAGCTCAGCTGATTAGTTTCAGCAAGCGAGGAAGTACTCTCACTACACCAGAATCTGGTTTGCTTCCACCACCATGAATGAAGGATGTCTCATCCCATCAATAGTCCCAAACTTTATCGCCTTGAAATTGGAGTATGTATCCTGCAACAACCTAGTATGATGATGATAATTTTTGTTCAGGAATCTGAACAAAGTCCTTCGTTGTCAGAGCGATGTATTCCCCGGGTATTAAACGGTGGAACATTTAACTTCGAGGTAATACATTAACCATTCCCGTCATTCCGGTAAGATCCTCACACCCCGTCACGGCGAAGGGGTGGGGGCTCATTATATTACCATCCAATCTCCAAACTAAGCGTCGCACGAAACCGGAAGATGTGTCATCGGAAAGCGCTTGACGAATATGACTAGAAACCACCCGCAGCATTTTATCATCTCAAAGTGTGACGTCAACAGGGGGTATATGTGGTCACGATTTTCGTCAAGTTGTATGCTCTGGGGTGTTTATCTAGTACATTTTAAAAACAAAACTTGCTTGGAATCAGAAAAGGACGACGAAATGGACCGTAGTCCCAAAATTTTCGCGCTCAAAAATACAACTTTTGTATTTCCAAAATGTTCAGTTTTCGACTTTATTTACTTTGTTTGTATCTAATTGATAGAACACACTGAGAAACTTTGTTTTAAGTAAGATTAGCCCCATATAAATTACTTAACGTAGCACGTTAGGCGTCAGACGCAATGTTACTGCGGACATCGAGGGATCTCCAGTAAAGAAAGAAAACAGGTGCCATTCAAGAACTCTGAAACATGCGCCCCCGACAAGCGGTCCCGGGTGTTCACTAGTGTGTGCGCGAAGAATATAGTTACGATTTGTGAGACTGTCTCCATAAAATATGATGCGAAGTGCATTTATGAAAGTTAGCTTGCCTTCAGAAGTCAATTTTAAAGCGACTTGCAGTGACCTATTGCGCATATTGTTACTTTCCGTATTTCCTTTTTGAACTATTTTCCACCATAGACGGCCGGCCGCCGGCCGCCTCCGGCCCGTCACCAACCGCCCGCCATTCTAACATGGCGGGGCGCGGGATTCCTATTCCCTGAATGTTAATGGGCCCCAACGCCAAAGTTACAGGCAGATTTTCATATTTGAAACGATAGACGATGTGCCTGGCATGAGTTCCGCCACCATTAGAGTTGAGGCCGACAGATTTTGGCGAAATTGTTTAAGAACATTACGCTTATGGGCGTTAAAGGGAAAGAATGCATCTACAACCGTGAATTTCTCCTACACCATTTTGGCGTGTCAGAGCCGATGTTGCTCAGTATTGTTGAAGGGTGGAACTTTACTTTCTATCGTGCCACCGCTCGGCGGCCCTACGGATCCTCTAGGCAGCAACCGTCGGCGCTTGACATGCATCGAGCCATGCCAGAACGTCAATAATGTCACAAAGCTTCATGTCTAAAGGTAGAAAGTGACAGGGTTAGACATCTATAAAAGTAGTCGAGTATGGCATCAGAAGGCAGCTGGTTTTATGCCGGTTTATTTGAGACCATTGGAAATTAATTCGCTAATGTAGAACATCTGATATACAATTAAAAGTAATACAATGTGATAATTTGAGACACAAATCCTGGAATTGAGTGCAAAAATACCAGGGTTAGATATCTATAAAAGTAGTCGAGTATGGCATCAGAAGGCAGCGGATTTTATGCCGGTTTATTTAAGACCATTGGAAATTAATTCGGTAATGTAGAACATCTGATATACAATTTAAAGGAATATAATGTGATAATTCGATATGGAAATCCTGGAATTGAGTGCAAAAATGACAGGGTTAGAAAACTATAAAAGTAGTCGAGTATGGCATTATAAGACAGCGGATGTTATGCCTGTTTATTTAAGACCATTGGAAATTAATTCGGTAATGTAGAACATCTGATATACAATATAAAATGATACAATGTGATAATTTGGGACACAAATTCTGGAATTGAGTGCAAAAGTGACAGGGTTAAACCTTCATGGAAGTTATTCAAGATGATATAAAAATGTAGCACGTTCGATTTTCGTTTAGTTAAGAACATTGGAAATTGTCAGGACGTCACACAGAAGATGTATGACACGTGTTTATCACAAGATGTTGAGTGGCCAATTGCTCCCATTTCACTTTAAGGGAAAAGTGACAGGGTGAAATGATTTGATAATAAAACGAACTACACATCATAAGAGAGCTCGTTTCAATGTTGTTCAAATTGGACCATTGGAAATTACTTGCACCTCGTCTAGAAACCAGAAAATAGCATTAATAAAAGCAAGCCCACTCTGGTGGTGTTCCTTCACAAACCGACCACCAGAGCGGCGCCACTGGTATTATGTCCGCTTATGACGCCTAACGAAGAATCTTCGATATGTATCCCTAATAGCAAATATGCAAAACAAGTAAGTCATCAAAAACGCAAGATTTCAAAAATTCCTCTGGGCACTTTGTTGCATCTCTAAATGTAAGCAATCGCTGAAAGTTTCATTCAAACATCTTCACCCGTTAAAGCGTGACGACTGGTTTAACATTTTTGGAGGTGACCTCACTTGACCTTAATTAACTCGAGACCGTGAACGACCTGACCTCAAAATTTTCACGAAGCATGTCAAATTGATGTAGGAACAGGTATGCCAATATTCGGCCCGCTGTTGCACGCTGTTTTTTTTTTACTCTCCGCGGAAAACCTAATGGGGGGTGTAAAAAGATCTCCCGATACTGCGCGGGTTAAGATGCAAACCCAAAGATGTTTTAAAACGTACTTCGCCTAAATATGTATGTAGGGCACCAAATGTTCTCACCCTCGGTATCTTGTTCTCTCACCCTCTAATGCCTAGTTACAAAGTGTGGCCCATACTAGCTGTCTTAACTCCTAACCTCCAAGCCGTAGTCCTATCCTATCTCATTAGAATGGTAAAAATATGCCTAACCGAAGCGCCAATCCCTTTGCAAGAACAGGTTTTCCCGAACGCGTGTGCCGGCCGCCCGCCGCAAGCCGAGTCGGCCGGGGCCAAGTGGCGCGGCCGCCTCACTCCGGCACCGTGCCGACCTTGCACAAAGTTGTAAACCTGAGTGGTGTGAAGCTGCAAACATGAGCGCGTCGCATCTGCACTGCAACTTTCGGCTTGCTCACACTTTATCTGCACAGTACACACATACATTCCTGCTGGACACACACGGTCACATATATGGTGAAAACTGAGGATGTCGAGAAAATTCGTCAGGGGACTGGTAAGCATCTGACAATGCTCCAGACGGAGTTTGAAAACCAAGGACGTTAAAAATGTTCTCGGTATTCACTTCATGTCCTCAGTTGCCAGGTGTGCAAACAGAAAATGGCCTCGGTACGCACGAAGTACAAGTGCATACACACATATACACACACACACACACACACATACACACAGCCACATATAGCACTAGAACAAATAACCACCCGATGATGATATCGGACATGCATGAGCCAATTTGCATTGCTACTT
Organism: Ashinkailepas kermadecensis; assembly: GCA_034440615.1. Classification (NCBI taxonomy): domain Eukaryota; kingdom Metazoa; phylum Arthropoda; class Thecostraca; family Neolepadidae; genus Ashinkailepas; species Ashinkailepas kermadecensis. The sequence goes on from JAOTOM010004824.1 coordinate 121,525, forward strand.
GAAGTAAATGGCTCCCTAGTGGTGGGGTCGGAAGTATATGAGCCGACTTCCAAGTAAAGCGTTGCATATAAACTAAATGTGGTTGCCAAGGGGTTAGGGAGGGTCGTGATAATTGAAACACCGGAGAACAGGGACAGCCTCCTGGAAGCGCTGCGAAATGCGCACTTCTCAAATTCAATGAATATGTATTTGCATAGCGCAGCACAGCAGGCCTACAATTATGCCAACGGGGTGGAAGGCCAGTGGATCGTCAGGAAGAAAATGGCTAGAATGCTTCTTGACGCGAAACCCGGAGCTTTCGATCAGAACTCCAGAGGGCACATCCCTTGCAAAATCCGCAGAACATAATTAACACAATGTGCTGGGGAGTCTTCTGATGCTCTATTGGCGCTGGCAGGGCAGACAAAGGTCAGCGGATCCAGAATTTCAACATCGATGGAATAGAATGCACAACAGTCGAGATGGTACCGAAGGTGATTGCACCACATGGGTTAAGCAAGTTTGTCAGATCACGTTGACGGAGAGAGAAAACTTAATTACCATTTGCACTATCATTTCCGCAGCTGACAGGGGGTTCTACTACCAGCTTACGTCTTTCCACGAGAGAGAGAGGGAGAGAGAGAGGGAGAGAGAGAGAGAGGGATAGAGAGAGAAAGAGAGAAAAAGAGAGAGAAAGAGAGAGAAAGAGAGAGAGAGAGAGAGAGAGAGAGAGAGAGAGAGAGAGAGAGAGAGAGAGAGAGAGAGAGAGAGAGAGAGAGAGAGAGCGAGAGCGAGAGCGAGGCGAGAGCGAGAGCGAGAGCGAGAGAGAGAGAGAGAGACAGAGACAGAGAGACAGAGAGACAGAGAGACAGAGAGACAGAGAGACAGAGAGACAGAGAGACAGAGAGACAGAGAGACAGAGAGACAGAGAGACAGAGAGACAGAGAGACAGAGAGACAGAGAGACAGAGAGACAGAGAGACAGAGAGACAGAGAGACAGAGAGACAGAGAGACAGAGAGACAGAGAGACAGAGAGACAGAGAGACAGAGAGACAGAGAGACAGAGAGACAGAGAGACAGAGAGACAGAGAGACAGAGAGACAGAGAGACAGAGAGACAGAGAGACAGAGAGACAGAGAGACAGAGAGACAGAGAGACAGAGAGACAGAGAGACAGAGAGACAGAGAGACAGAGAGACAGAGAGACAGAGAGACAGAGAGACAGAGAGACAGAGAACAGAGAGACAGAGAGACAGAGAGACAGAGAGACAGAGAGACAGAGAGACAGAGAGACAGAGAGACAGAGAGACAGAGAGAGAGAGAGAGAGAGAGAGAGAGAGAGAGAGAGAGAGAGAGAGAGAGAGAGGCCGAATGACGTCATAAACCTCCGCCAGGTTTGTTTGGTGTGTTGTGACTCACACGGACTTTTATCAAGGAAATCCAGTCATCATCATTGTGGACAACCATGAGAGCCGCCCCAGTATCCTAGCTCCGGAGCTGGCAAATTACAACGGAGTGCACATCTTGACGCTGTCTCCACACACGGCAACAAACTCAGCCTCTGGACAACACTGTGTTCGACCCAATGAAATTATAGTTCATTAGCCTGGCGGACGTGTGGATGCTGCAGAACTAAAAAACGTCCTCCACTATCTACAACATGGCCAAGGTGATAGGCAGCCAATCGGAGCCAAGGCAGCCAAGGCAGCCAATCGGAGCAACATCCTTGCTGGCCTCAGAGTGACAAACATTGACCTTTCGATCGCAGCACCTTTGCACCAGATGATTTTCTACCAGCACAAGTGAGAAACTGAGATAATCTCGGGATATGCGCCTGAGACAAGCGGGCCCATGCCATCAAATGCCACACAGCATCATAGCAGCAAGGCAAGCACGGATGATGAACATCAAAATTATGAGATATCAGAACTCCACGGGCGACGCTGAGCTACTGAGTCACTGAGTCTCTGAGTTTGTGGGTCCGAACCTCACACCGTCGGTGGCTTCGAGCATCACCCTGTCCATAGCTCCGAGCCGCAGCCGGTCAGTGGCTCCGAGCCGCACTCCGTCAGTGTCTCCGAGACGTACCCCGTCGGTTCCTCAGAGCCATACCCTGTCGGTGTCTTTGGGTCGGTAGCTCCGAGCCTCACCCCGTCGGTAGCCCCGGGTCGCACACCCGGGGACTCCGAACCGTACCCCGTTGGTGGCTCCGAGCCTCACCCCGTCAGCTGCTCCGATCCTCACCCCGTCGGTATTCCCGAGTCACACACCGTCGGTAGCCCCGAGCCGTACACATGATCTCAGGCCAGTGTCACCATCTGCACACGCCACAGAGTCAGCAGAATGCAGCAGCTACAGCAGCACCGCGGGATGCAGCATCCCATCCTCGGAATGCTACCGAGGTGTCCAGGGGCACCACTCAGGGCAATGAAGCTGCGGCGCAGGGGCACCACTCAGGGCAATGAAGCTGCGGCGCAGGGGCACCACTCAGGGCAATGAAGCTGCGGCGCAGGGGCACCACTCAGGGCAATGAAGCTGCGGCGCAGGGGCACCACTCAGGGCAATGAAGCTGCGGCGCAGGGGCACCACTCAGGGCAATGAAGCTGCGGCGCAGGGGCACCACTCAGGGCAATGAAGCTGCGGCGCAGGGGCACCACTCAGGGCAATGAAGCTGCGGCGCAGGGGCACCACTCAGGGCAATGAAGCTGCGGCGCAGGGGCACCACTCAGGGCAATGAAGCTGCGGCGCAGGGGCACCACTCAGGGCAATGAAGCTGCGGCGCATAAAGCCAAGTAAGTCCATGGTAGCGACAGGAACACCAGAGCTGAAACGGTTGCGAGGAGACAGCAGGGAAGCGCGCGAAAGGAGGTTGCGGTGGCAAGACGTCTTTTCCGTGACCAGCACACTACTAGACGCGGCCTTCGTGGATTTGAACATGTTCGTGAAGTTAGCAACAGCCGCTTCAAGCGGGGCCAGCGGACAGATCCAGCAACAAGCGACGATGCTACCTAATTAAAGTTATGGGGAAAATGCATGTGGCTGATTATGGAGAGATATTGACAAACAAATCACAGATGAATGCATGACTATATAATTTTGCTCCATGCCATGAATTTAGTTGCAATCGATGATTGATGCTGTTACTTAGCACGGTTCCAGCAACAAACACCGATTTAACTAAATACATGTCATGGAGTAAATTTATGTGGTCCTGCATTCATCTGTGGCTTATTTTCAACACCTTAACATGCATAGTTACAGAAATCTGTCCAACAACATTAACTTAGCTGGCATAGTTGCTTGTTGCTGAAGCTGTCTGCTGGGGTCATCTGCTGTGACTGTTGCTGACGTCACGGACATGATTTGAGCGGGCCGGACGGGAAAGTGAATGAGACCAAATGCCTGGTGCTGAGTCCGCAACCAAATCCTGCATGCATCGCGAAGTTACTTGAGCAGAGACGTTTACCGCTCGAGAAGAAACGACGAGGCGGAGTGTCTGCATTGCTCCATGGGATATCGGCTCAGCTGTGAGCCATGCGTTCACTGCAGTGGCTGTATGAAGTTGGCGTGTGGGCGTGTACTCCGTACATGGACGCCACGGGTGGCTGGCGGACTTCAGGGGACTTCAGGCGCCAGCACTGCCGCTGAGCACGGATCTGCAACTCAGTACTCCTCTCCAGCTTAGCTGCATCCAGTCTGAAACCTCCGTGGCAACCATTATGTTTGTGTTTTCATGCATTTTCCTCGACTACCCAGACGGATGCCGGATTTCAAACAGGTCGAACTTCTTGTGGTAGGATGTGTTCTTAGATGATAATAAATGTCTTAAGTTTGACGACTCCCGTCCAATCTCTCCTGTTCCTCCCCATTTCTCCCACACTGGCGTCCTAATGCCCCTGCAGGTGTCCTATTGGACCTGCAAAGCAGGTTCTATCAGAACCTACAGAGCATGCAAATGGTGCTGTAGAAACTAATTATTGCATGTACACGAGCAGTTCATCTACCTACCTGAAGCTACCCTGACATAATTCGAGGTTCGAGAGAAGATGTATCGACTTGATCAAATCGGAGTTAGTTTTTGTCCCATCTGTCACACTCTTCACCTCTAACCGGACATACCTCAGCCGATTCGCACAGGCAATATAAATCTTACTAACCCATTGACGGCACCACCTTTCCTTCCCGAAAAAAAACTGCATGGCACTGACTCGCGGCGGCTGGGTTGAGAGGCGGTGTGGGCAAGATCATTCTGACACGCACGGTAGGACCCCTTGGTGTTTTTCGTGATGAGCAAGGCATGCCCACCCCTATCCGATGTTTTCGGCACCTTGCTACAGCGGCGCTCACAAACACAAGCTAACATAATAATGTCTGTAAAGTAACGATAAACATGCTCTACTGTGTCGTGTGTGTGATCTGACCTGCATGTGTTGACCTGCATGTGTTATGTTCGCCACGGGACAGATGAACTACATGTGATAAGCATAAGTGTATTTTTGCGCCTTACGAACCCCCAGCATCACGCTGCTTGGACAAACCACACGCCAAACCTTACTGACCGAGTACATAACCGCTGTGGTCTGGCACACCTCGAAGCTCACCCACTCGGTGACTCGTGGCCGGGCCTGTCGCCACGGCAGCCTTGTTGGTATCCGCCGGAGCGCCACGCCAGCGGGTGGTGTCAGAGGCACTCGTGTACATCTACTCTCAGCTGCAGAATTACCATGTGTGGCGCCCCCCCAACCGGGCGTGGAACGTGTTCAAAATCCTAGACGATTTCGAAGAAATATTGTGACAATCAAAGCGTTTCATCGTGATATTCGCTGTTCTAGTGTACTCTATCGTTTCCTTATGTCTATGAGTAAAAAAAAATATTTGGGCGCGCAAGGGCTACCTGGCGATTCGCAGGTTCCGATATATCGGACGACCCTGAATGTTTTGTTTTATGCATGGGTCCTATATGCTGCACAATGTACATGCAGAACTTTTCAATTCGCCGTGTTCAGGGTTTCGTGACAGTTATCTTTGCACACGAATTATTGGACCAGGGAATAAGGTGCCGGAAAACATAAGGCCTAATTTTTCCTTAGCTTAAGCCCTGACCGCATCGGAGATGCTCCTAGTTTCTTGGAGTTGCTATGAGGTTGCTTTCTAAAAATACTTCTGAACTTTTTCCTGTTTGGATTTACTTAAGAACATTAAATATCCTGGTTAAATTTATTGCCAGTTGCAAGTTACCTACCCGTTGGCAAAAACTCGCAGAGTGCGACAAATCTTGCACAATTTAAATAGTCAGGAAGCCTTGTATAATCTTCGTGTACCATTAAGTATCTTCAGTTTGGTAGCCAATATGTGCACAACGCTTTACCAATTAGGTTCATATCCACAGTACTTAGCACGGTAGTGCGCTTATATTGTACAAAACAGAATGGATAACAGAATATGTCACCAACCGTTTCTACATATGGTAGCTATGCAGGTGTACGGGCGACCACGTGGTCGTGGGACCTGGGTGGGCGGGTCTCCGGAGGTGTACGACCGACAAGTGGTCGCGTGTACCTGGGACATGGATGGGCGGAGTATCCTGAAGTGTACATTTGACTATGTGGTCGTGTGTGTATCTGGGACCTGGGTGGGTGGAGTCTTCTGAGGTGTACGGCCGACCATGTGTGTACTCGTGATCTGGGTGGGTGAAGTCTTGGGTTGGTGTGAAACAACTGCTGCCAAATCAAGCACGTGGATGTCAGGTATTCGTTTTCGAGAACAATGGTGCATATATCACATCTGATTATACTTCTTCTTATCTCGTGCACCACGGCGCGGTACTCAGGAACGATGTTGTTGGTTTGGCATGACAGGGTACCGCACAACCTGAGAGCCATTTCAGGTTTCGAGTTTGAGTTTCACTGGAGAAGGCACTTCGGCCTCCTCGGGTCATTTCGTGCCGTCCAGTTTTCGGGAGCGCAGCCACTGGTCAGGCTATGAGCGGCAGAGGTGGCCGGACGGAAGCCCGCTGGTCTCGGCCAGGCTGCCATCCGTACCACTGGTCAGACTATGAGCGGCAGAGGTGGCCGGACGGCAGCCCGCTGGTCTCGGCCGAGCTGCCATCCGTACCACTGGTCAGACTATGAGCGGCAGAGGTGGCCGGACGGCAGCCCGCTGGTCTCGGCCAGGCTGCCATCCGTACCACTGGTCAGACTATGAGCGGCAGAGCTGACCGGACGGCAGCCTGCTGGTCTCGGCCAAGCTGCCATCCGTACCACTGGTCAGACTATGAGCGGCAGAGGTGGCCGGACGGCAGCCTGCTGGTCTCGGCCAAGCTGCCATCCGTACCACTGGTCAGACTATGAGCGGCAGAGGTGGCCGGACGGCAGCCCGCTGGTCTCGGAGGGAGGGATTGTGGGCAGGTGGCCGGACGGCAGCCTGCTGGTCTCGGCCAAGCTGCCATCCGTACCACTGGTCAGACTATGAGCGGCAGAGGTGGCCGGACGGCAGCCTGCTGGTCTCGGCCAGGCTGCCATCCGTACCACTGGTCAGACTATGAGCGGCAGAGGTGGCCGGACGGCAGCCTGCTGGTCTCGGCCAGGCTGCCATCCGTACCACTGGTCAGACTATGAGCGGCAGAGGTGGCCGGACGGCAGCCTGCTGGTCTCGGCCAAGCTGCCATGCGTACCACTGGTCAGACTATGAGCGGCAGAGGTGGCCGGACGGCAGCCTGCTGGTCTCGGCCAAGCTGCCATCCGTACCACTGGTCAGACTATGAGCGGCAGAGGTGGCCGGACGGCAGCCCGCTGGTCTCGGCCGAGCTGCCATCCGTACCACTGGTCAGACTACGAGCGGCAGAGCTGGCCGGACGGCAGCCTGCTGGTCTCGGCCAGGCTGCCATCCGTACCACTGGTCAGACTATGAGCGGCGGAGGTGGCCGGACGGCAGCCTGCTGGTCTCGGCCAGGCTGCCATCCGTACCACTGGTCAGACTATGAGCGGCGGAGGTGGCCGGACGGCAGCCTGCTGGTCTCGGCCAAGCTGCCATCCGTGCGCATGACAGTTTGGTCAACTTTTCACCTCCGGTCGCGGAGTCAGTTTCGCCTCGGTCTCGGCGGCATTTGGGGGTCAGCTGTCGTCAAGGAGGGATTGTGGGGAGGTTTATGGTCTGGGTGGCAGGTCGTGTCGGTCGTGGCCTGAGCGGGGCTCTGAGATAAGTTGCCTGAACGGGGCGACAGTGTCACTTGCAGTCTGGACGGGACAATTCGGCCAGTTGCAGTCTGGGCGGGACAATTGAGCCAGTTGCAGTCTGGGCGGGACAATTGGGCCAGTTGCAGTCTGGGCGGGACAATTGGGCCAGTTGCAGTCTGGGCGGGACAATTAGGCCAGTTGCAGTCTGGGCGGGACAGTTGGGACAATTGGGCCAGTTGCAATCTGGGCGGGACAGTTGGGCCAGTTGTAGTCTGGGAGGGACAGTTGGGCCAGTTGCAGTCTGGGAGGAACAGTTGGGCCAGTTGCAGTCTGGGCGGGACAATTGGGCCAGTTGCAGTCTGGGCGGGACAATTGGGCCAGTTGCAGTCTGGGCGGGACAATTGGGCCAGTTGCAGTCTGGGCGGGACAATTAGGCCAGTTGCAGTCTGGGCGGGACAGTTGGGACAATTGGGCCAGTTGCAATCTGGGCGGGACAGTTGGGCCAGTTGCAGTCTGGGCGGGACAATTGGGCCAGTTGCAGTCTGGGCAGGACAGTTGGGCCAGTTGGAGTCTGGGTGGGCCAGTTGGGCCAGTTGGAGTCCGGGCGGGACAGTTGGGACAGTTGGGCCAGTTGGAGTCTGGGCGGGACAGTTGGGCCAGTTGCAGTCTGGGCGGGACAGTTGGACCAGTTGCAGTCTGGGCGGGACAATTGTGCCAGTTGGAGTCTGGGCAGGACAGTTGGGCCAGTTGGAGTCTGGGTGGGCCAGTTGGGCCAGTTGGAGTCCGGGCGGGACAGTTGGGACAGTTGGGCCAGTTGCAGTCTGGGCGGGACAGTTGGGCCAGTTGCAGTCTGGGCGGGACAGTTGGGTCAGCTGAAGTCTGGGCAGGACAGTTGGGCCAGTTGAAGTCTGGGTGGGCCAGTTGGGCCAGTTGGAGTCCGGGCGGGACAGTTGGGCCAGTTGGAGTCTGGGCGGGACAGTTGGGCCAGTTGCAATTTGGGCGGGACAGTTGGGCCAGTTGTAGTCTGGGCGGGACAATTGGGCCAGTTGCAGTCTGGGCGGGACAATTGGGCCAGTTGCAGTCTGGGCGGGACAATTGGGCCAGTTGCAGTCTGGGCGGGACAGTTGGGCCAGTTGCAGTCTGGGCGGGACAGTTGGGTCAGCTGAAGTCTGGGCGGGACAGTTGGGCCAGTTGAAGTCTGGGAGGGACAGGTGGGTCGGTTGGAGTCTGGGCGGGACAGTTGGGCCAGTTGGAGCCTGGGCGGGATGTTCAGCTATGGCCAGGGCGAGGCGCCGTCTGTGGTCAGTTCACTAGTCCCCCTGTCCCTGTTCGCCTGTGGTCAGTTCACCAGTCCACCCTGTCCCTGGCCGCCTGTGGTCAGTTCATTATTCTCCTTGTCCCTGACCGCCTCTGGTCAGTTCACCAGCCCATCCTATCCCAAGCCGCCTCCTGTGGTCAGTTCATTAGTCCCCCTCTCCCTGACCGCCTCTGGTCAGTTCACCAGCCCACCCTATCCCAAGTCGCCGCCTGTGGTCAGTTCACTAGTCCACCCTGTCCCTGGCCACCTGTGGTCAGTTCACCAGTCCACCCCGTCCCTGGCCGCCTGTGTTCACCAGTGCACCCTATCCCCAGCCGCCGCCTGTGGTCAGTTCACTAGTCCACCTTTCCCCGACCGCCTGTGGTCAGTTCACCAGTCCACCTTGTCCCTGGCCGACCGCTGGCCGGACCAGACGACACTTGCCGGCGGCCAAGAGCCGCTGTATTTCTGTCACATGCGCGGCTGTGTCGTCGCCCAGACGGCCGTGTCGCCCCACAGCCGGCCGTGTCGCCGGGCAGACGGCCGTACGCGCGTGTCGCGTCGCCGTCGACGGCGGGACGGTGGTGCGGCCGGCACGCCGACGCTGCTCCGCCGACAGCCTCCGGCGCCGCGTCATCTTTACGAGGAATCAATAGTGCCATCCAGCTGCCGCTGACCTGGGGATCTGGTCTGCTGATCTGGGAGTCTGGCCGGCTGACCTGGGGATCTGGTCTGCTGATCTGGGAGTCTGGTCTGTCGACCTGGGGATCTGGTCTGCTGATCTGGGAGTCTGGTCTGTCGACCTGGGGATCTGGTCTGCTGATCTGGGAGTTTGGTCTGTCGACCTGGAGTTCTGGACGGCTGATCTGGACGTCTGGCCGGCTGACCTGTGGATCTGTTCTGCTGATCTGGACGCCTGGCCGGCTGACCTGGGGATCTGTTCTGCTGATCTGGACGTCTGGCCGGCTGGCCTGGGATCTGGTCCGCTGATATTGAAGTCTGACCGGTGGACCGGGGAGTCTGGAATGCTGACCTACTGATCTGAACTACTGACCTTATGATCTGGCTTGCTGACTTATGTGCTGGTCTGCTGTCCCGAGAACCTGGCCTGCTGACCTGAAAATATAGCACGTGGTCTTAGAGATCTGAACTGTTGGCCTGGCGACGTCAACTACCTATCCATCCCTGAGAGTCGACCAAGATCCTGCTGGCTCAGTATCCAACCTGTCCTGAATAACTACCGTAGTTGTTCCGAGATCAGACCTGACCTTGTCCTTCCGGACGGCGACTCCACTCGCCAGAGAAGTGCATGCCTGAGAAGCGGAGGCATACCGCCCAGTACTTTTAGCCGGGGAATCGGACTTGGCCGAGTGCTTGAAGTGGAGAAACCAGAGCCGACGAGGCCCGCACACTGACACATCCAGCTGAGAAACCAGAGCCGACGAGGCCCGCACACTGACACATCCAGCTGAGAAACCAGAGCCGACGAGGCCGGCACACTGACACATCCAGCTGTTCCGCTGGCAAGCTGACAAACACCTACCGGCCAAACCAGAGCCGACGAGGCCCGCACACTGACACATCCAGCTGCTCCGCTGGCAAGCTGACAAACACCTACCGGCCAAACCACTGCGCCTGGCGCCGTGGCGGGGCACAGCCGCTGCAGAGGCGGTCACAACGACTCGCCGTGGCCTATACCGCCGGTCAACGGGCACTGACGGTCACTGAACACTGAACACTGAACACTGAACACTGAACACTGAACACTGTACACTGAACACTGAACACTGAACACTGATCACTGAACACTGAACACTGTATACTGAACACTGATCACTGAACACTGAACACTGAACACTGAACACTGAACACTGAACACTGAACACTGTATACTGAACACTGAACACTGAACACTGAACACTGATCACTGAACACTGAACACTGATCACTGAACACTGAACACTGAACACTGAACACTGAACACTGTACACTGTACACTGTACCGACAGCCGATGTCTGGAGCAGTTGTTCCGATGGGCACCGGCAGTCACTGTCGTCACTGAACATTGCACCGACAACCGATGTTTGGAGCTGTTGTTCCGATGGTCTGTAGCAAGACCACCTCGGGGGCTCAGTGATGGTCTGTCCAACTCACGCCTTCATTCTGTCTTCGACCATATGCTTAATGACCAGACTCACAACTGCTCTGCCGGTAGCAATGGGGGCAGCAGCTGCCTTGTACTGAACATTCTATTCAGCCAACAACAGGGAATTCTTGAATAAATTCCTTAGGTCCAGAGATCTTGTTCTTGAATTATAAGTTGTGCAGTAGGGGGATAGGAATATGGATTAAAGGGATTGATGCTAGTAGGTGCCTGGGAGCATGCTTATAAATGGGAATATGCTAGTAGCAGGTGTACATGGCAGTACATTTAGTACCTTCCTTCGGGTATGTGATGTTGATGAGACAAGCCATGGGAACTCAAGGGGTCGATAGTTTCTCTAGAACTAGGTAAGTAAATTAAGTAGGTCCAAGAATCTTAGCTTTGAATTATAAGTTGTGCAGAACCTAGGTAGGTTTCGGTGGCTTTTATAACGCCTTATGACTGGTTAACTTGATGCTGAGCAATGCTGGGCACCCGTGGCGATTAAAGTGATTTTGACCGTACAATAATCCCTCTCAACATGAGGATTTATCGCCCTTAAACCGCAGGTGCAGATACCTACCCCTTTGGCGTATCTAGAGACCCTACAACGTTCGCCTAAGCCCCTTTAATAATTACATATTTAAACATAGCACCCTGTAATCCAGCCCTACCAACGCTTTTTGCACGTCGCCAGCTTTGCGGTTGCTGTGCCCTCCCAATGTAATTTCTTTGAAGCCCCACCCTTCCCTCAACACTCATAGTAGTCCACGGGGTAACCGCTCTTTCTGTGCAGCACCCTACACGCAATGCTAAGTATATCGAAATGTTTGGTGTTGTATTGGCAGCACCAGATATGCTGGAATGTCCACCAATGAACCAGATCCAGTGTGCTTCAAAACGTTTGGAAATTTCCTCCCATTTAAAAGAACTGCTAAATGCAAGCTGTAAATTTAGGCAGGCATATGTATATGGGGTGTGGGTGTTTCAATACATTGGTCTTGCATCGTGTGCCAGGCATATGTATGTGGGGTGTGGGTGTTTCAATACATTGGTCTTGCATCGTGTACCAACATTTCATTAGCGCTGCACTGGCAACATCAAAAACCAACAAGTCTTTGGCGCCACCGTTATGCCTCAGGAGTGCCCAAAGGGAATTACATGGACTCAAAATCGGTCTGTACACCACATCATTTCCTAAGCAAAAAGGAGCCTGATTTCAATAGTTGCTTTCACTCTCTTCTCTCTCCCACTCTCTCTTTCTCCATCTATTTTCATCACTTTATTATCTCTCGCTCTCTCTCTCTCTCTCTCTCTCTCTTTCTTTCTCTCTCTCTCTCTCTTTCTCTCCAATTCTCTCCACATTCCTCTGTCCCCGCGAGATCGCTGAGTCGGCAGTCTGCGGACCACGCCTAGCTGCCAATCAATAGGGCTGGTGGCAGCGACCGACGCAGTTGGCGCGTAGTGTCTCATCAGATCGACACAGACTCATAGCCGTTCTCGGGACATTCTCTCGCGCTCACGACACAACCCAATTCTACTTTACAAAACACCGCGTGTCTTGGTCGGTTGATTTCCCAGCTTTCGTACCTCCATTTTGTCCCCCCTCCCCATCCCTCATTATAAATCATATTGTAGCAGAATGCTAATTAAATACTTCACTCTGAAAATAACTGGATCGCGAAGCGGATTACTTTTCTCTGTGATTTGTTTTCTTCACGATCCTCTTTTTGATGGCGCCGCGAGGAGCTCCTCATCGGCGGTGCTTCACGTCACCGGTCGCCCGACAGACATGCCAGCTCCAATGGTAGCTTACACACGCGGTAAGCAGAAGCAAACCTGTCTAGACGTGGGAATTGTTTGTTAAAAAGCGGAGTCCTGCGCAATAATACCAGGAGAATATTTGGTTAAATTCTGTTATCCCGCCCCGTGTCGGGGCGAGGTCTTCTCACCACGCGAAGGTTTTCCGCGCAAGCGAGAAAACAGAAAACATTGCGAAACATTGCAACAAAAACCTTACGGTTTCAAAAGCCTGGCAGTGGGGCCGAGATGGTCAAATGAGCTGTTCCCCCATTTACACAGACCCGTTCGGGTTTTGCCCTCGCTCGGAAAAATACCATGCAGACAATAGATGAGCCGTGTATGCATTATCGTATGGAATGTTACAACAAATGGATTGTGTTTCAGTATGTCCAACTGGGCAACGAGATTTGGGATGCTGATAGCTCAGATCTGCCGACAGAACACGTCGAGAGACGCCATCCTGCAGGTAGGTGACGTGGCTCGATGTCGTACGAGGCGTAGACTAAAGCACGAAATTTGCGTACCTGGGTGTCGTCACCATTGCTGGTATTAAATGAACGACTCTATATGGTGTACACTAATCAGGGCCGGTGCGTTTCCTGGCTGTTTATAGCAAATACAAGCAATATGTTGGTATATAATACATTCCCAAATTAAAACCACATGTGATAGGCGTAGACTCAGCCCAGATGCAGCTGCACCAACACACGAAGGAATGAGCACGTGACATACCACTCATGCTTATATTTAATGGTTGTAAAATTATCCTGAGACGAGAGACAATGAACATGTTTGTGGTTTATCGAAGACACAGTTATCTTGCTTCGCTAAATGTGTCATGAATGTATGTAAAAAAACGGTACGATGCTGAAAATTATCCAGAAATTGCCATGAGGAAATATGTGTATGCACCGTGATGTGTGTGCGTCATTTCACATGAGCTAATCCCCGTACGACGTGCGGTCGGCCCCCACTGGCTCCCTGGCAGTCCAGCGGACCTGGGGCGGGGCTGGGAGTCCGGGACGCGGCCAGCGGTGCAAACTCTGATCCCCACTCCATGGTCTCGCGCCTGTGGCCCACTGCGCGACACGTGACGGCCGGCCGACACTGATGCCACCGGCATCTGGCCCGCACTCCCACAGCCGTTCCCCGCCTGACGTGGCGGCCGGCCGACACTGCTGTCACCGGCATCTGGCCCGCGCTTCGACAACCATTCTCAGTCTGACCTGCGTTCGTCTGCCATTGACTAGACTGAGCGATGCCCGGTATCTACATAGCAAACGATCTAACCGCCGCGCAGTATTGGCGATCGCCACGGCCCGCTGGCACGGCTCGCCGTGTCTCCAACGGACGCTTGTCACGTCACCGAACATGTCCGTTTGTCTTCTGGGCAGAACCCGCCCTGACCCGGTCATGACCGTCATGCCTCAAACGGTCATTTAATGCCAGATGTCCTTAACGTTCTGTGACTGATTTATTTGGACGGTCGTCGTCAAAAGATCGTCCCCGGCCGCGACGATGCTGTTAGAAGATTATCAGCCAGAGAGATGTGTCAGAAGACTGCCCACAGTCATTGTGGTGTGTCAGAATGTCGTCCAGCTGTTGATGGTTGTGTCAAGAGGTCGGGCCCACCCAGCCATAGCGGTTTTGCCGAGGCTGAACGGGGTTTCACGGCAGCTGGACTGAACGTCTTGCCTGAACGTGACGGAAATGCCAGAAGGTCGCCAGGAGGTGCATCTTTGTCTGGCATCACCACTCACCTACATGCAATCTGGTAACCCATAGCATGATGACCTACACTCTGATGATCGAAGATCCGACAACCAACCGAAAAGCATCCTGGTAATCAACAAACACCCACTTCAAGACCTGCAGCCTGACGACTTGATGACCCGCAACCTGACGACTTGATAACCGGCAGTCTGACCTGATGACCTGCAGTCTGACTTGATGACCAGCAGTTTGACTTGATGGTCTACAGCCTGATGACTTGATAACCTTCAGCCTGACGACTTGATGACTGCAGCCTGACGACTTGATGACCGCAGCCTGATAACTTGATGACCGCAGCCTGACGACTTGATGACCGCAATCTGATGACTTGATGACCGCAGCCTGATAACTTGATGACCGCAGCCTGACGACTTGATGACCGCAATCTGATGACTTGATGGCCTCAACCTGACGACTTGATGACCGCAATCTGATGACTTGATGGCCGCAGACTGACGACTTGATGACCGCAGCCTGATAACTTGATGGCTGCATTCTGACGGATTGATGACCGCAGTGTGACTTGATGGCCGCAGTCTGACTTGACTGTCTACAGCCTGACGACTTAATGACCGCATTCTGACTACTACTTGACCGCAGTCTGATGGCTTGATGACCGCAGTCTTACGACTTGATGGCCGGCACGGCCGTGAGGAGAGCCCATTCGTCAGGCTGATGACTTCCAAGCCGCAAGAGGATGCCGCCCAGACCACGCCGAGATGCCGCCCAGACCACGCCCAGATGCCGCCCAGACCACGAGACTTGATGGCCGCCCAGACCACGCCGAGATGCCGCCCAGACCACGCCCAGATGCCGCCCAGACCACGCCCAGATGCCGCCCAGACCACGCCACACTTTTTACCACATAATTTCCGCGGCCCGGCCCAAACCCAATTATGTTCAGCAAGACAAATGTGAACGATCGACCGTTTCCGAGGAAATATTACCAGCGCTATCGAAGATGGGAGGGGCTCCCTCGTGCTCGCCTACATCAGTTGGAAACACACCCCACAGTTTCCAGAGCAGTCTTCGGGCTGTAGTGAACTAGACAGGACTGGACTAAGTCAGGCATACTAGGCCAGGTTTGATGGAACTAGACTAAACTATGCTAAATACTAGGCTAGGCTAGACGGTACTAATCTGGACTCCACTAGGCAAAGCAAGACCAGGCTAAAGTTTGTCAGATTAGATTACATTTCTAAGCTTGATCGTGCTGGATTAGAATGCACCATGCTAGACTAGCCTAGACTGTAGTTTGCAGTAGGTCAATGAACAGGTCACGGCAAGGTCACCGGCCAGAATGCACACTGGAATTGGCTTTGGAATATTTGGCTGACTGATGTCACCATAAGCATGGAATAGGACAATGGGCTCTACCAAAGTATCGTTCAAAATCCCAGGGAACAACGATTTCCAATATATTTGTATTCGCATTGCTCAGGTCATGAGCGCCTCCACCGCAGGGGACGGGGGTCCGCGTTCCCCAAGCTTCGTGGCTTTTAACATTGCGCATATAGCGTTGCATGATACAAAATTACCTCAAACTTCCATCGTCCCTCATTCAAAATCATTGTCGACGTCCATGGCTCAGCTACATGAAGCATGCTCACTTCCTATGGCTTGATGGATGCAGGTTCAATACTGAGAATGTGTCCAGTACAGCAATGAGGATCGATGTGTAAGCAGGGTGCATTTGCACTCAATTCATATAGGCTGTGTCCAAGTCCAATTCCTTGACTCGCAACGTATTACATCCACCACAGAGACCGTTAAGACCATGCCCATAGAGACATGTAGGTATATCTTCACCCACATGCATACCCACAGCCACAAGCTGTGACTATGGGTGGTGAAAACTTGCATAGGCAGCTATCACAGCGGTGTGCGTCCCTGACCCACGACTCATGCTACAGGCGTGCAACAAGAAGGCGACCACCAGAGTGGTGTGCGTCCCTGACCCACCGCCAATGCTACAGGCGTGCAACAAGAAGGCGACCACCAGAGTGGTGTGCACCCCTGACTCACGACCAATGCTACAAGAGTGCAACAAGAAGGCAACCACCAGAGTGGTGTGCGCCCCTGACCCACGGCCAATGCTACAGGAGTGCAACAAGAAGGCAACCACCAGAGTGGTGTGCGCCCCTGACCCACGACCAATGCTACAGGAGTGCAACAAGAAGGCAACCACCAGAGTGGTGTGCGCCCCTGACCCACGGCCAATGCTACAGGCGTGCAACAAGAAGGCGACCACCAGAGTGGTGTGCGCCCCTGACCCACGGCCAATGCTACAGGCGTGCAACAAGAAGGCGACCACCAGGGTGGTGTGCGCCCCTGACCCACGACCCATGCTACAGGAGTGCAACAAGAAGGCGACCACCAGAGTGGTGTGCGTCCCTGACCCACCGCCAATGCTACAGGCGTGCAACAAGAAGGCGACCACCAGAGTGGTGTGCGCCCCTGACCCACGGCCAATGCTACAGGCGTGCAACAAGAAGGCGACCACCAGAGTGGTGTGCGCCCCTGACCCACGGCCAATGCTACAGGCGTGCAACAAGAAGGCGACCACCAGAGTGGTATACGCCCTGACCCACGACCCATGTTACAGGAGTGCAACAAGAAGGCGACCACCAGAGTGGTATGCCCCCTGACCCACGGCCCATGTTACAGGTGCATCATAGGAGGGCGAGGATCAGAGTGCCGACGACCCATGTTAGAGGTGTGCATGAGAAAGCGATCATCAGAGTTGTGCGAATCTTTGACTCACGACCCATATTGCAGGCGTACCAGGACAAAGCGACCATCAAAACCGTGGACGGCATTGAGTTGGTGAAGAAGATGGCCATGGACATGGCGAAGATGATGAAAGCCAAAACGGATGCCGTCAAGGTACAGTTCGTCAGGCTTTCTCTGTTTTCCCTGCTTCTCACTTGGCGTTGCATGTAACTCTTCAACGATGGAGCATGGGAGGGTGGTATTTTAGTTGGAAGGGAGGGAAGCTAATGAGTCACGGGAGAAGAAAGCTAAATTATGTTGGCGATAGCGTATGGGGCTATCGCCATTTGCTACTGATGCTTGCCATGCTGCTGTTTGCTCTGCGCAGAACCTGCCATGTCTCTCTCTATATCTCCCCCCCCCTTTTTTTTTCTTTTTTTTCTCTCTCCCCTCTCTCTCTCTCTCTCTCTCTCTCTCTCTCTCTCTTTCTCTCTCTCTCTCTCTCTCTCTCTCTCTCTCTCTCTCTCTCTCTCTCTCTCTCTCTCTCTTTCCCTCCCTCCCTCCCTCCCTCCCTCCCTCCCTCCCTCCCTTCCCTCCCTCCCTCCCTCCCTCCCTCCCTCCCTCTCTCTCTGGGATCAGTGACATCAGCGACCTCTTCCCTGTGATCAAGTACGTCAGGTACGAATTATGTTGGTTCCTTGACACTCACGACTTCTTTCTGGAATCAGTGACGTCAACGATCTGGGATTAGTGACGTCAGCGAACTCTCTCCTGGGATCAGTGACATCAGTGACTTCTTTGTAGGATTAGGAACGCGAACAACCTCTCCAGATGATCAGTGACACCAGTGACCTTTCCCTGGGCTTAATAACGTCAACAACATCTCCCGTTGGATCAGTGATATCAGTGACCTCTCCATTAGATCAGTGATGTCAGCAATCTCTCCCTGGGATCGATCGTCGATCAGTGACGTCAGCAACCTTTTTCTGGGATCAATGGCGTCAGAGACCTCTCCCTGGGGTCGATCGTCGATCGATGGCGCCAGCACCTCTTCCCTGGGATCACTGACGTCAGTGACCTCCCTATGGGGTCCGTGACGTCAACGTCCCCTCCCTGGGATCGGCGGCGCCGCCGACCTCTTCTCGGTGTCTATCGATCCAACTGTGACGCCGCGTGAGCTGCGCCGCAGGCGCGCCACGGCGTGCCACGGCGTGCCACGGCGTGCCACGGCGGGCCACGGCGGGCCACGCCGCCAGCGAAGGGCCGCCCGGCAACTGCCGACTCGCCAACAAGCGGAAGCAGTGTATGGTCCGTGCTATGCTGTTCATGTCTCACGGTCGGTGATATCATGTGGGGAAATGGTCTGTCTATTGGCTGTGGTGATAGGGGCATATACACACACATGCACCCACACATACATCATATATATATATATATATATATATATATATATATATATATACATAGACTTTATACATGAAGACCAATCTCCTTCCGCCCTACGAGTTTTCTAGAAAATGCAGACCCACTCCCACACAAAAAAAACAAGCACCTTCGCCCATCTGACCTTCCCATCCACCCCGTGTAGTCTACCTACTTGAAGAAAACACTACCCACGAAGTATTTCCCGTATTCTGACAGCAAATCATCTTGAGTATGATGAATCGCTTTACCTGTCAGAGGCTGTTGGGCCTAAAGAACGTTTTTGCACGACAAGCAAGTGAAAAAGATTCCTCAAGATAACAATTCGTTATTGGTGTCAACGCTTGTTTTCGCTTGCGTGCATGCCGATTGTTGAAATATCTCTGCTGTAATCATCAAGGATCTCAAGCTGCTGCTTTCGTTTCACCTACATGTTTTGGAGCTCTCCCTTCCAGTTACATTTATATTTTAATTAGTTGAAATGTGACTACTTGTACACATGTTTTAACAGACTGATAAGAGAACACACAGTATGCTGGTTGTATATTTATCGGACGTCTTGATGGCATATTGTGTGCATACATCGGGCTAATGCGACCAATTCACTACATAACTCGACACATTTACTCCGGATGGAAGCCTACTACGATTTGCCTACAATGTGCAATCTTGATATGAAACAGAGCGAAGTTGTCA
This sequence comes from Ashinkailepas kermadecensis, assembly GCA_034440615.1. NCBI lineage: Eukaryota > Metazoa > Arthropoda > Thecostraca > Neolepadidae > Ashinkailepas > Ashinkailepas kermadecensis. The sequence goes on from JAOTOM010004824.1 coordinate 140,525, forward strand.
GTAGTAAAGCAAACCTTATCTTGGTGCAGTAAGTAGTAGGAAGTAAACATGTACACGAATCAAGCTATTCGTATCTTCTACGGTCACAATGAATGGCTAAACGAACTGTCTCAGTTGAGCAGTCGAATTTGAACTGAACAGTATAGGAGAACTATGGAGGAAGATGCGCTCTTTCGAACGGTATACTTTCTTTTGCCCACCCGGTCCCGCTACCTCGCAGTTTGTTTACCCCATTGAACCCAGCGTTATGTCTTGAAGCTAAATTTTTGATTCCCTATGTATTACCCTGCCTCTGTTGAAATGATGTTCAGTACTTTGACATCCTTAAACATCCAAGCAATGTGTTGTCTAAATAAGATAAATGATCGGATTGCTTTAATCGCCGCATTATTGCGTGCTATCATGCCAGCTGGCTTTGAGCCTATAAGCAGCTAAGGCCATGACCTCGTGCATCGGTGTGTTCTGTAGCAGGAATGAGTGCCAAAGGTAGTTTCTCTCCGTCCAAACTAACGCCTCCAAAACAAGCCAGCTATCAGAAGGCTTAAACGTACCAACTGTCCAACATACATGCCTTCCAAAACAAAAATCAGAGGTCAGGCATACATGTATCAGCTGTATCCTCATGGTGTCGGGCATGCCCCTCGGCACCCTTCCTCGTGTCTTTCCCCTCTTTTCTCTCTCTCTCTCCCTCTCTCTCTTCTGATTGACCTCCTGTGGCCAAGTCGGTGCTGAGCAAGCTTAGAAGCGAACAGCACCCCATTCCTGGCCGCTGATGGCCAATATCGGCTCCGAACAGCCGACCGGCCACTCGGCTTTACTTTGCGATGCTCCTGCGGCGCAGGCGGCCAGCTGGCAGCTATTCAGCAGGCGCTACAGGGTCTCACTGGGGTGACGCCCGACTGGCCAACTGTCCAGCCGAGCTGGCTCACGCTGTGCCATCCAAGGCCCTCCGCTTCCGAGAACATTCGCTGCCACGATTTGCACACGGCCAAGTACGCAGAGCGGCTTAGTCTTGGCCACGGTGTAGGACAGTGTTCTGTGACATAACCGCGACAGGGTCACTGCGAGCTACGGAGTCGACAAAGCCACTGCGAACCACAGAGTCGACAAAGTCACTACGAAGCAGAGTAGAAAGTTTAAATTGGTGTCGGAAATATAGCGTCTAAGCACGATCACGACAACAGGGGTTTGGAACGGTAGGCTCTCGACTATTTTCTCATGCAAGCGCTGGGGAAAACGCGATCAATGTGAGGACAAAATGACTCAATGTTGGGGATATTTATCCACTAAGATGTTGTAAGACGTCTTGCTATCCACCTACTATGTACATGATGATTAATTCTTGCATCGCCTGCAGTCTTAATCCGCAAAATTTTATTTCGCAACCTCCACATAACTGATTAAGCAAACTGGAAAGCCTCAATTCACTTCCCGTCTGCCAGTCTCGACAAAGGAACTCTAGCCGCAACGGAGAGTAAATGCATCTAAGCCCCAGCTCTTTGCTGCCGGGCGCGAGTTGAGTGGAACTAGCTCTATTGATCTGGTGGTATTTCAGAAAGCATAGCTTCCGTTACCATAGTGATATCTGTCGCAACGGCTTCCTTCGATGTTTTTCAAGCTTGATTGCCACGATGACACGGAGACACACGCCAACCACTACAGCAGAGACACTCCCACCACTACAGCATAGACACACGCTCACCACTACAGCAGAAACACACTCTCACCACTACAGCAAAAGACACACGTCCACCACTATAGCAGAGACACCCTCACTACTACAGCAGGGAGAGACACAGCCCCAACACCACAGCAGAGACACTCCCACCACTACAGCATGGACATACGCTCACCACTACAGCAGAAACACACCCTCACCACCACAGCAAACGACACACGTCCACCACTACAGCAGAGACACCCTCAATACTACAGCAGGGAGATGTTCAGCCTCACCACCACAGCAGGGACACATTCCCACCACTACAGCAACGAAAAACGCCCAGCACTACAGCAAAGACACTCTGACTACTGCAGCAGAGACACTCTCACCACCACAGCAGGGAGATATACGGTTCTACCACCACAGCAGAGACACACTCCGACAACTACAGCAGTGACATTCCCATTACTACAGCCAGGAAACACCCCCACCACTACAGGAGTCAGTAAGCCGATACACAGTCCCACTACTACAGGAGAGACACACTTCGACTACTACAACAGAGACAAACGCTCTCTACTCCAACAGGGATACCTACACTACTGCAGCAGGCAGATAATACAGTCTCACCACTACACGAAAGACACACTCTCACCCAAACAACAGGGACACATTTATACCTCTACAACAGAGACACACTCACTACTACACGACAGAGACGCGCATTGCTACAGCAGAGACACTCCGACCACTACAAAAGGGATATACGAAGTCTCACCACTACAGCAGAGGCATATTCTCGCCACCAAATCAGAGACACACCTCATCACTACAGCAGAGAGGTGCTCTCACGACTGAAGCAGGACACGCTCTCACTGCTGCAGCAGGAGGATACACATTCTCACCACCACAGGAGGCAGACACACTTACACCGCTACCTACAGCAGATACACTCACCACTAGAGCAGAGACACACTCATACCACTACAGCAGAGGTAGACTTTCTCCACTACAGCAGGCATCCCCTTCTCACCACCACAGCAGAAGATGTTCCCACCACTACAGCAGGCATCCCCTCCTTTGACCACTGCAGTAGGAAGATATTCTCGCCGGTACAGCAGCGACATACTCCCACCACTACCTACAGCAAAGACACACTCCCACTACTACCTACAGCAAAGACACACTCCCACCACTACCTACAGGAAAGACACACTCCAACCACTACCTACAGCAGAGACACACTCCCACCACTACCTACAGCAAAGACACACTCCCACCACTACCTACAGCAAAAACACACTCCCACCATTACCTACAGCAAAGACACACTCCCACCACTACCTACAGCAAAGACACACTCCCACCACTACCTACAGCAAAGACATACTCCCACTACTACCTACAGCAAAGACACACTCCCACCACTACCTACAGCAAATACATACTCACCACGACAGCAGACATCCCCTCGACACCAAAGAGCAGGAAGATACACTCACCACTTCAGCAGGGATCCTCTTCCTTTCACCACTACAGCAGGAAGATACTCCAACCACTACCTACAGCAGGGACACACTCTCACCGCTACCTACAGCAAAGACACACTCACCACTACAGCAGAGACACATTCCCACCACTACCTACAGCAGAAACACACGATCGGTCCTATGGGCGTTGCATGGAAAGAAGTGATTAAAATATGGCTCTTCCTCCTCAACTTTGGGACAGTTTCCGTGCCACTGCCACCATTATAGTAGAGACCCCCCCCCCCCCCTCCACCACCACCACCACCACCACTACAGTACGCAAATTGAATTATATTTCAGTTATTGTGAAGGCATCCACAGGGTGGATCCACCGGTTTAGAACCAATCGTTCATGGATACAAGCATCACTAGCGTACCCAGCTGACTTGCAAAAGGAGGGTGAGCAAGCAGGCCGGTTGATTTTGGCAGACTGAGAAACTGCCAAATGCTGGTGGGGTGCGGGCTGCTCCTGGGTCGCATAGGTACAAAATATCTCCTTTTGGTTGAGAGAGCAACATACGTGTTGGCTGTATTCAGTGAGAACATTTATCCCGCCTGGAAGTTGGAGGCAAATGACTGCTTCCCCCTTCATAGGAAAGGTAGTGTCGTGGCCGTATTTTCCCCTGGATCTGTGAGTGCAGTGAACACATTCACTGGCTACTAGCAACACCGATATCATTCTCATGCATCATATTAATCATCTTTCGCAGTTGCCTTGCCCTCGCCACACATTGCGTTGATATGGCTTAGCGCAGCATAGGGGGTCATAGCAACAGAAGTGCAATTTAAGTCACCACGTTTATGTTAGGAGATTTATGTCCACATGGGTCGTGTTGAGTTAAACCTGATTTATTGCACCCCAAAATTATCTACCCTTGCAAGAAAAATTAGGTGAAATCGAACTCACAGCAGATGATCAAAATGTATAGCTCAAAGTATCTCCTAGCAAGATACATTTGAAAGCGAGTTTTGGTGATGGGAACAAATGGGCCATTCTTGGTGAGATCGACCAAATGGTAACCAGTTGTAGTGGCGCAGCCAAGAGGGAAGGGGTAGCCCCTGGAGAATCCAAGGGAGGCCCTCGAAATGACCGCTTTGAGGTATGTATGTAAGTACCAGCTAAGGTCCGTCAAGGTGTAGGCGCGGGGTCACCTGGGCCGACGTCAAAGTTCCCTGAACCGACCAAAGAGGCCCCAGGCTGACCGATATCGCCTCGAGCCAATACGAAGGGCCCTGAGATGACGGTGGGGCCCAAGCCGGACAAAGCTTTTGAACCCAAAACTTTTCATAAGGGACCTCTGGTCTGACGCAATAGACCCTGGGTAGTTAAAGAGTGCCCCTGAGACGACGGAGAGGGGCCCCTAGCTGCGGGAGAGAACCTCGGGCCGTCAGAAGGAGCCATACAGGGACTGTTGCTCTCGGGACCCCTAAAAGCTGAAAAGGGTTGATGACAGCCGAAAAGTGATAATGCACAGAATACAGTATATTCCGCCCATATTAAAGGCATTCACTTGCTGCCCGCTAACCATGTTAAGTGGGTTTTCTGACTCCTTTTGTCATCGCCGATTTTGTCTATATCAGTGGGAATTCGGCGATCTTGCACGTCCCTCGTCGGTCGATACTACAAATAACGTAAGTATGTATCACAGAATGTAAATTCTGCATTGGTGCTCACAGAAAGTCAAAGCAAATGTAGAGCGCAAATTTTGTACCGTTTACAAAATACGGCCATTCCAAATTGTAATTCCCATTGTCCAGGTAATTTAGCGCGAAATACGAATGAAGGAAAGGAAATCTGTTCCAAAAGTGTGTACAAGCGGTTTAACTTAAAGGATAAAAAGAGGTGGTTCATTGCATTTGAGAAGATCAGACTGTCAGTTCCATGTCGTCCGATATGGTGATGTTGCATTAATACAGGTTTGTGTCAGTATTGTGCGATGTTGACATACTTTCGGCTTGGTGTATCTCGGTTAATTTGCAGGCAATGCATTTTATGTTAACATAAGGTGCTGAAATAAGTTGCATTATCACAAATATCTGGTTTATGTCAAGATAGCAATGGCATATACCAAAAAGCGGCCACAGTTCGTGGCACGCGGTTGATGTGGGAGCCTGTAATATCAATGAAAGCCAAGTTCCATATAGCAGTCCTGCGATAACAAAAATCGACAATCAAGCTTGCTTCAGACACGATGCTTTCAAGCAGCCCACCAGCGCGCGGTAGCATTCGCTCCACTATAGAAGATATGTCGTCACGATAGACAGTTCGTGAAATCATGCTGGGCAGTGTTACATGCGGACAATTCCATATTTGCGCACTCATCACTCCAATCAGACCACGCTCACTAATTCGTGCATGATCTTTGAACATTTGAGGTCATTTGAGGTCAAGCAGTGAATGTGTGGCGCGATTTGACATGTTCTTGAGCTCCCCACAATACGTGCGCAGCGGTAGGTTATCTTGAGCTCCCCACAATACGTGCGCAGCGGTAGGTTATCTTGAGCTCCCCACAATACGTGCGCAGCGGTAGGTTATCTTGAGCTCCCCACAATACGTGCGCAGCGGTAGGTTATCTTGAGCTCCCCACAATACGTGCGCAGCGGTAGGTTATCTTGAGCTCCCCACAATACGTGCGCAGCGGTAGGTTATCTTGAGCTCCCCACAATACGTGCGCAGCGGTAGGTTATCTTGAGCTCCCACAATACGTGCGCAGCGGTAGGTTATCTTGAGCTCCCCACAATACGTGCGCAGCGGTAGGTTATCTTGAGCTCCCCACAATACGTGCGCAGCGGTAGGTTATCTTTGAGCTCCCCACAATACGTGCGCAGCGGTAGGTTATCTTGAGCTCCCCACAATACGTGCGCAGCGGTAGGTTATCTTGAGCTCCCCACAATACGTGCGCAGCGGTAGGTTATCTTGAGCTCCCCACAATACTTGCGCAGCGGTAGGTTATCTTTTGTATGCACACGGTATCTTTATGCTGGATTGCATCCAGCCCACACTGCCATGCAATACAGAGCATGGGAAATATTTGCTCACCACTGCACTGCAGCAGCAGCGAGAAATGTCTCCCATTGTCTGCAGTAGTATAGACACGCTCCTGCCCAGCGACAGTGAAACCTCGGGATTTGCGAGTATATGCTTGCGGCAGTTATGGCCGTTTCTTTACAGTTAACACCGTATGACTAGTGTAGCATTTTGTTATTAAAGGAGGGAACGTAGCGCCTGAGCGCCGCACCGCACTGGTTCCGCCGCCCACATGCTCTCATCACGGCAGCAGGGAGGCAGCCGAGCACGCGCCGCTCGCACCTGCTCTGACCGTGTTCTGTCGGCAGCGGATCGTGGGTACGGCAGAGGCGGCGGCCGAGTCGCACGCCACCGTGCCCGACCTGCGGGTGGAATACTTCAACGCCAAGAAGCTCAACGAGTACGAGAACATCGGCAACAACACGCTCAAGCCCGGCTACCGCGAGTTCCGTCTGGGCAGCTCCTCCAAGCACTACAGCGGCATTCCGGTCAACATGACGCGCAGCACTGTCCACGTGCCTACCAACGTGTTCGATAAGTGTACGCAGCAGCAGCGACATCCGGCGTCAACGGCACGAGTTCCATAATTGGTAACGCTGCTGAGACACCGCGTATGCTACCGACGCCAATGAGCGTTGTGAGCTGCAAGCGTTCTCAATGGGCTCTAAAACGTGCTGCAGTATTTGAGGGCGGCCGGTGGAGAGGCCGTAGCTGGGCTCAGTGTCATGAGGGCGGCCGGTGGAGAGGCCGTAGCTGGGCTCAGTGTCATGAGGGCGGCCGGTGGAGAGACCGTAGCTGGACTCAGTGTCACAGCATGGTCCAGTGACAGTCACGGCTCAGGGCGGCCGGTGGAGAGGCCTTAGCTGGGCTCAGTGTCACAGCATGGTCCAGTGACAGTCACCGTTCAGGGCGGCCGGTGGAGACGTTTTAGCTAGGCTCAGTGTCATGCTACCACGCCTGGCTACTGTCCTGGGTTACCACGGCTGACTACTGTCCTGGGTTACCACGGCTGACTACTGTCCTGGGTTACCACGGCTGACTACTGTCCTGGGTTACCACGGCTGACTACTGTCCTGGGTTACCACGGCTGACTACTGTCCTGGGTTACACGGCTGACTACTGTACTGGGTTACCAGGGTCACTATGTCATGGGTTACCACGTCTGACTACTGTCCACGGTTACCAGGGCTACTACTGGCCGGTGGGTTACCACGGCTGACTACTGTCCTGGGTTACCACGGCTGACTACTGTCCTGGGTTACCACGGCTGACTACTGTCCTGGGTTACCACGGCTGACTACTGTCCTGGGTTACCACGGCTGACTACTGTCCTGGGTTACCACGGCTGACTACTGTCCTGGGTTACCACGGCTGACTACTGTCCTGGGTTACCACGTCTGACTACTGTCCTGGGTTACCACGGCTGACTACTGTCCTGGGTTACCACGGCTGACTACTGTCCTGGGTTACCACGGCTGACTACTGTCCTGGGTTACCACGGCTGACTCAGCATCGTCCATCCGTCGACTGTCACCGTTGAGTGCGGCCGGTGGAGACGCTGTAGCTGGGCCCTGATGATCAGCATGTTACAGCATGATCCGGTGACTGTCACCGTTGAGTGCGACCGGTGGAGAGGCCGTTGAGTGCGGCCGGTGGATACGCTGTAGTTGGGCTCAGGGTCATTGCCCCTTTTGCTCCCCCTGCAGTACGTCACTGTCGCTGACTTGAGTGTCTCCCGCAGCGACGGAGGTGATGAACGCCATCCAGTGGTCCGAGAAGCTCGACCGAACATTCGTGACGAACTACCTTGGCGATCCGGCCATGTCGTGGCAGTACTTCGGCTCTGCCACTGGTCTGATGCGACAGTTTCCAGGTCAGGCCCTCGGCATCACTCACTGCGACAGTTCCGAAGTCAGGCCCCAGACACCACACACTGCGACAGTTTCCAAGTCGGATCCCGACACTACCCGCTGCGACAGGTTCCAGGGCATGCTCCGATACCATTAACTGCGTCAGTTTTCAGGCCAGGCTCCGACACCATTCACTGCGACAGTTTTCCGGTCAGGCTCCGACACCATTCACTGATACAGTTTTCAGGTCAGTCCCCGACACCATTCACTGCGACAGTAGATCAGAACCCAACCCCATTAACTGCGACAGTTTTCAGGTCGTTTCCGGACATCATTCACTGCGACAGTTCCCAGGTCAGGCCCGGACACCATTCACTGCGATAGTTTTCAGGTCAGGCCCCCGATACCATCCACGATGACTGCAAGCATCGTGAGATGATCGCATCGCTCTTCTGAACCTGATCACCGATATGGGGGATGCTAGCTTTTGGATTGGTTTCCCTGTTACCTCACATTTGGGCGCGTGTGCGCATCTGGAGGTGTGCTAAGAAAGAGGTCCGTAACGACGCCTGCTTCTAGAAACCATGCCATTACTGTAGATCTGCGCTCCAACCAAGGCACACATCGCTCTACTATCGATCGCCCGGCACGTCTGGACATGTCCTTCCCAAGAAGTTGTCCCAATGTCTATGCATCCACTGGCGTGGTGTAGTTGGCCCACGACAGTCCAAAAGGTCCTGCACACGAGTCCTAGGTGCCGCAGGGACCGCGAGGGTTTCCAAACGTGGCGGGTAAGGTCGATCAAAAGTAGCCACTTCCATCGTTTGCGGCAACTTCAACTTTCCGAAGAAGGCGGCAAGGGAAAATCAGTTTTGATATTTGATAATGCATTGGGACTTTTACACTTGAGTACTAAAAACCGGTGGACACATCCCTCCAGATTTTGGCTTTCGGGAGTCCACAATGTATTATGGGGCAAAATATTTAGTACACGCAGAAGTAGAGCTGCAACGTATTTATTAGGAGGCGACAAAATGTTGAAGCTGACGAATTCACCGCGCATTTACGCGCCATGCTGTAATGCTGCATATGACCGTATCAGTTAATGAGCTAAAGTTACTGCATCCGGCAGAGTGCCAGACTCTGAAGAGACGCATCAATTTACCGCACCAGGCAGAGCGCCAGACTCAGAAGAAACGCATGAATTTACTGCATCAGGCAGAGTGCTAGACTCTGAAGAGACGTATCAATTTACTGCATCAGGCATAGTGCTGGATTCCGAAAAGACGGATCAATTTCCAGCATCAGGCGGAGTACCAGACTCTGAAGAGGTGCACCCATTTTTCTACATCCACCAACACCAACTGACGTGGTATCGAGTCACCTTAGGGGTCTATAGCAGTCCGAACTGGAACATATTAATCTGCAGATTCCGCGGCTTGACGGGCAATATGCTGCGACACCTACTGAAATTGAGACGTTCCAAACGATGACGTGAGGGAACTGAAGCTTCGAAGTCAGAGACCCTCATCGGGGTGTGCAGTGTGTGTATTTCGCATTCTGATGGTGCATTTATTTGGCCAGTATACCTCAACCGCGTGATAGCCTCACCAGGAGTGCCATTGAGGGCAGTGCCACCGAGCGATATCGCCGGGCAATGCCACCAGTCGGTGTCGCCGGGCAGTGCCACCAGTCGGTGTCGCCGGGCAGTGCCACCAGTCGGTGTCGCCGGGCAGTGCCATCAGTCGGTGTCACCGGGCAATGCCACCAGTCGGTGTCGCCGGGCAGTGCCACCAGTCGGTGTCGCCGGGCAGTGCCACCAGTCGGTGTCGCCGGGCAATGCCACCAGTCGGTGTCGCCGGGCAGTGCCACCAGTCGGTGTCGCCGGGCAGTGCCACCAGTCGGTGTCGCCGGGCAGTGCTACCAGTCGGTGTCGCCGGGCAGTGCCACCAGTCGGTGTAGCCGGGCAGTGCCACCAGTCGGTGTCGCCGGGAAGTGCCACCAGTCGGTGTCGCCGGGCAGTGCCACCAGTCGGTGTCGCCGGGCAGTGCCACCAGTCGGTGTCGCCGGGCATGTCACCAGTCGGTGTCGCCGGGCAGTGCCACCAGTCGGTGTCGCCGCATGCCACCAGTCGGTGTCGCCGGGCAGTGCCACCAGTCGGTGTCGCCGGGCAATGTCACCAGTCGGTGTCGCCGGGCAGTGCCACCAGTCGGTGTCGCCGGGCATGCCACCAGTCGGTGTCGCCGGGCAGTGCTACCAGTCGGTGTCGCCGGGCAGTGCCACCAGTCGGTGTAGCCGGGCAGTGCCACCAGTCGGTGTCGCCGGGAGTGCCACCAGTCGGTGTCGCCGGGCAGTGCCACCAGTCGGTGTCGCCGGGCAGTGCCACCAGTCGGTGTCGCCGGGCAGTGCCACCAGTCGGTGTCGCCGGGCAGTGCCACCAGTCGGTGTCGCCGGGCAGTGCCACCAGTCGGTGTCGCCGGGCAGTGCCACCAGTCGGTGTCGCCGGGCAATGTCACCAGTCGGTGTCGCCGGGCAGTGCCACCAGTCGGTGTCGCCGGGCAGTGCCACCAGTCGGTGTCGCCGGGCAGTGCCACCAGTTGGTGTCGCCGGGCAGTGCCACCAGTTGGTGTCGCCGGGCAGTGCCACCAGTCGGTGTCGCCGGGCAGTGCCACCAGTCGGTGTCGCCGGGCAGTGCCATCAGTCGGTGTCGCCGGGCAGTGCCACCAGTCGGTGTCGCCGGGCAGTGCCACCAGTCGGTGTCGCCGGGCAGTGCCACCAGTCGGTATCGCCGGGCAGTGCCACCAGTCGGTGTCGCCGGGCAGTGCCACCAGTCGGTGTCGCCGGGCAGTGCCACCAGTCGGTGTCGCCGGGCAGCATCGCCAGGCATGACTGGACATCCCGGGTGGGTCGGGTGGGGGGGGGGGGGGTCTGCTCCCCTGATTGAGAGAGATAACACCCTGCTAATGTTAACTTGGAATTTTCCCTATTCAATCTTAAGATATGCCTGGAAAATAAGGACTTGGACCCCCCTGGCTTCGTGAGGGATATCCAGCCCTGTCGCCAGGCACTGTTGTAAAAGCAGTGTCATTGGGCGGTGTTGCCGGGCGATATGGTCGGACAGTGTTACCAGCCAGTGTCACTGGGCAGTGTTGCCGGGCGACATGATCCGACAGTGCTATCAACCAGTGTCACCGGCCAGTAGGCCAGATGCTTGGTAGGGCTGATTGCCGTACCCACAGCGGCTATGTTTTGTTTCAGGGGTAAAATGGCTAGTGGACGAGAATGAGCCGGACCTGTACGACGCACGCATGCGTGAGTGGTACATCCGAGCGGCCAGCAGCCCCAAGGACATCATCATTCTGCTTGACTTGTCCGGTGAGAAGTCGATGTGCTGCAGCGCCCTCCACCGGAAAACCGTCACTGGCCGTGCTGCATTACTGTCACTGGCCGTGCTGTATTACCGTCCCTGGCCGTGCTGCATCACCGTCACTGGCCGTGCTGTATTACCGTCACTGGCCGTGCTGCATCACCGTCACTGGCCGTGCTGCATCACCGTCACTGGCCGTGCTGCATTACCGTCATTGGCCGTGCTGTATTACTGTCACTGGCCGTGCTGCATCACCGTCACTGGACGTGCTGCATTACTGTCACTGTCCGGGCTGCATCACCGTCACTGTCCGTGCTGCATTACTGTCACTGGCCGTGCTGCATTACCGTCACTGGCCGTGCTGCATTACTGTCACTGTCCGTACTGCATTACTGTCACTGGCCGTGCTGCATTACCGTCACTGGCCGTGCTGCATCACCGTCACTGGCCGTGCTGCATCACCGTCACTGGACGTGCTGCATCACCGTCACTGGCCGTGCTGCATCACCGTCACTGGACGTGCTGCATCACCGTCACTGGCCGTGCTGCATCACCGTCACTGGACGTGCTGCATTACCGTCACTGTCCGTGCTGCATTACTGTCACTGGCCGTGCTGCATTACCGTCACTGGCCGTGCTGCATTACTGTCACTGTCCGGGCTGCATCACCGTCACTGTCCGTGCTGCATTACTGTCACTGTCCGTGCTGCATTACTGTCACTGGCCGTGCTGCATTACCGTCACTGGCCGTGCTGCATCACCGTCACTGGCCGTGCTGCATCACCGTCACTGGACGTGCTGCATCACCGTCACTGGCCGTGCTGCATTACTGTCACTGGCCGTGCTGCATTACCGTCACTGGCCGTGCTGCATTACTGTCACTGTCCGGGCTGCATTACCGTCACTGTCCGTGCTGCATTACTGTCACTGGCCGTGCTGCATTACCGTCACTGGCCGTGCTGCATTACTGTCACTGTCCGTGCTGCATTACCGTCACTGGCCGTGCTGCATTACTGTCACTGTCCGTGCTGCATTACTGTCACTGGCCGTGCTGCATTACCGTCACTGGCCGTGCTGCATTACCGTCACTGGCCGTGCTGCATTTCCGTCACTGGCCGTGATGTATTACTGTCACTGGCCGTGATGCAATATTGTCACTGGTGCCGTGGTACCGCCATTGGTCATGTTGCATTACTACCGCTGGTCGTGGTGCTGGTGCTGTGGCACCGCCACTGATCAAGCTGTGTTTCCGCCACTGGCTGTGCTGTACTGCTGTCACTAATCATGCTGAGGGCTGATCATGCTGTGGTACTGTCGCTGTCACTTCAAGTGATGCCGCACGACCTACCTCCAGCATGACTTTTCATTTTGGTGCCCGTGGCCAAATTGTAGGAGGAGAAAAAGACGACATTCAGCCCCGTTAAAAGGCGCTTTTCACCTTGCTTTATCGAGATCAACGGACAAGGGAAAATATCTAGTGGGAGGGTACAGCTGTTTTGCACTTATGTACTTGTGAAGTTAGCGCATGTCGCTGTTTCATGATTGCCTTGAAGTATCTGGTGTAACTAATAACTACCCCTGAACTCGAATCCCACGTAAGCTGCTGAGCCCACCAGACGCCCATCTAGCATACCTAGCTGGCCGTGCTGCTGTCAGGCTCAATGACGGGACTGCGCCTGGAGATCGCCAAGTACGTCGTGCTCAACATTCTCGATACACTCAACTCTAATGATTACGTCAACATCTACAACTTCTCGGCCCAGGCTACGCCGCTGTACCCATGTTTCGCCGACACGTTGGTGCAGGTAATATGCGCCGACAGGTTCATACGAGCCTCTCCGGTGCAAGGGGCTGTTCTGTTCTGTTTTGTCCTGCTCTGTTCTGTTCTGTTCTATTCTGTTATGTTCTGACGGCTCAAAAGATGGCGAGTCTTTTGCGATAGGGCTAGTGACCTTCGGGGCCTTTCTTGGCTTTCTTCGAAAATGCCTAGCTTACTATGCCAGCTTGAGCTCCGTTTTTGTTTCGTTTTGACGCAGTGCCTGGGTGTGGGTCTCAAATTTCTGGTGACCCGAAACACGACGGGCTCATTACTCGCTCTCCAGTCTCTCTGCACAACACGAGTCATTATTCTATATACTTTTGGATGTGCAGTGTCTTCAGAAGTTAACAGGACACCACATGAAGTTGTTTCCCTCTCCATAAGATCTTGAAAAATGTCATCAAATGTCGCCCGTGTGTGCAACAATGTGCACACCACAGCACTGCCAGGATCGAGACTCGTGCCGTGGCGAGTCATCCTCCACCTACTGAGAACAATGCAAACGCCATCGCTGATACTCGCCCGTGATAATGTCACGGCATCTTCTGCGCGGTAACTTATTATCTGTGACTGTGCGGGGTCAGTAGTCCTGGGGTAGAATGTTCGTCTTCCAGCTGAAAGGTTGTGGGTTCCAGCCCCACCCATCGCTGCTCGTCTCACGTGACCAAGCGACGTGAGAAGCTGTATGACAGCAGCACGCGACGCGTCGAAGAAACAAGCCAGCGAGCTGTGGCTGTGCGGTGTCCATGATTCACCAATTCTCGCCGGATATTTTATTCCACTCAGATTGGTATACGGTACAGCATTTTCAGGGCCGACATGCTGTAAGAGTTTGACTCTTTAACGTAGACCAGAATCGTTGTTTGTTCTGCTGCAATAATTATTAACAGTCTTTCTGACGATAGGAACCAGATGTGACCACGCTTTTGCGACTATGCAGCGAACGGTAGATCGCTATCCATTATCAACTCGTTTCAGGCAAATTTGGAGAACATCCGTATCTTCAAGACGGCTTTAGATGGTGTTCGGACTCAAGACGTGGCCAACTTCACGAAGGCACTTACCAAGGCCTTTGAATCACTCAAGGAGGTAATACCAACAGCCACATCGAGGGCAGGACCGGAAGAGGATATACCTGCGGCAACATATAATTAATATGACTACCCTTATAGAAGCAGTTGAGCAACGAAAACTTTTGGCTTCGCAAAGCGTTTTGACGCGGCATAATGTACAGCTTTATTCAGAACGGTATTTATGCATGAACTATAATTGTCGAACTAAAGATATATGCGATTTGATTAGATAATTTTGCATGGACTCAGGGTATGTAAAACTAATTCGTATAAAAAAAAAAAAAAATATATATATATATATATATATATATATATATATATATATATATATATATATATATATATATATATATGGAGAGGAAGGGACATAACAAAAGGTTGGGCAGAAGGAAGGTGATCAGTAAGAATGTATGGATCATTGCAGTGGCCATTGTCAGATCCCCTCCATCTTGCGAAGATGCTGTGTCCTTCATGGTGCCTTGGACATCAACTTTGTGTGACCTTGCGAACCTTCGCAGTTTCGTACAACTCGGAGGGGCGCCATGTGTAATCAGGCCATCATGCTGGTGACCGACGGCGCACCGGAGAATTTCGAGCACATATTTCAGCAGTTCAACCGGCCCCGGATACGTGTGCGCGTGTTCTCTTACCTGATTGGTCGTGACGTCACTGACCGCGAAGCTGTCGAGTGGATGGCCTGCGAAAACCAAGGTCAGTCTCCATGGTTTTAACACAAGATTGCGGCGCTTATGGAACAGAACAAAATCGCTACATATTTAATTCCTCGATGAATCCAATCACGTACTTCTAATAACCTGATTTAGGCTCAATTTTCGTAGAGGATTTTCCATACCGAAGTTTTACCTGGTTTACATCCCTGGTACTGACACTCCAGTCGAGGAAGGTACACCTTTGTTGTCACCAGATAACGGTTCACGTAATAAAAGATCGCGTGACAGTAATATTTCAAGCATGAAGGAAATGCAACAGCCATTTCACATGCAAATTATCGGTTAATTAACGTCAAAAGTATCTGGGTAAGGGCTGACGTTTTTCTTCAAGGCCATCCGGACCTCTCGGAAGGCGGTTTTTCTTACGTCCGACTTCGGTACTTTGCCTGTCCTTCCAAATGCCAAATATAGCCTCAGCTCCACTCATTGTGGTTCAAGTTTTGATATATATAACTACTGGCATTTGCATGCGAACACTTGCACTTCAATACAAAGGTTTTTGAGCGAAGCAAATGCTCTCTGTGGTCCAACACGCCTCCAAACTGAATTTATATCTACTTTTGAGCATCCATTGGTTGCTATCACATACGGCGGTGTGCTGACCCAGACCAACATAACTCCTACTGAGGGCCAGGCGTCAGTGTGTGAGAGCGAATGTCACGCTCGCCACCCGGCCATGAGGGGCTGTTCACCTGACTACCGTCTACTGCCGTTCATTGTTTAGCTGGTTCTACAAGCACACAGACTGTTCGTGGTCTTGTAGTGCTTGCAACAAATCGGGCCTCACGAATACCACTGATGAAACTACGATACGTTGCAATGTCAAACGGCATTCTTACCAGCTTGCATTGGTTTCCCAGGCTACTTCACACACGTGACTACTCTGGCCGAAGTCAGGGAGCAGGTGCAGAAGTACATTCCGGTTCTTGCGCGCCCCTGGGTGCTAAGTCGGAATTTGACAGATAATCCTGTCATCTGGACTGGAGTATACGCCGATATTGCCGTAAGCCTGCTTGCCGCTGCTGGCTCCGCCCACCGCTGCTGATCCTTCTCTCCCCACTACTGCCAGCTCTTCCCACATCTTCCCCTCCCCTACTATTGACACTCCCTCCCACTGCTTCCTCTGCCGTACCACCGCCAGTCCCTCTCCCCACTACTGCCAGCTCTTCCCACATCTTCCCCTCCCCTACTATTGACACTCCCTCCCACTGCTGCCTCTGTCCTACCACCGCCAGTCCCTCTCCCTTCCGTTGCCAGCTCTTCCCACATTTTCCCCTTCCCTACTTTTGACACTCCCTCCCACTGCTTCCTCTGCCCTATCACGTTCTGTCCCTCTCCCACCGCTGCCAGTCCTTGTCACCACTACATGCTAGTGCCGGTCTTCCATACCGCTGACCCCTACCATTGCCGGTCCGCCCGCCGCTCCCGTCGCTGCCTCCGCCTTCTGGTGCCTTGGAGCAATGCTGACCCACTATACCGACCGACTGAAGTGTGCCGTAACCAACCACTTGCTGTCGGTGCCCCCCCCCCCCCACCAAACACCAGCCCAGCGCATGACGTGGTGCGTGGGAATACCATAACGATTCTGCTGACGCACTTTCACCAACATCGCCTCCAGGACCCCAAACTAACCGACTGGCTGTGGGAGATCCGTGAGCGGGCGCGACAGTACCAGCGCAGCAAGAACTACCAAAAGGTACTCCGCGACTCGGCCGGCCCCGAGGAGCAGCTGGGCGACCGGCTCGACAACCAGTGCTATGACGAGATGGAGAACTTCCTCACCTACGGTGTGCGCAAGCTGAATCGGACGGAGCGCGAACGCATGGAGGCACAGCGGTATCTGGAAACTAAGGTGGGCTGCTCTCTGCTTTAGCGCCAGATCTATTTGGATGTTTTTAATCGATTGCTAGTGACATGAAGCTTGACTCTTGTCTGGTAGATCGATGACAACGAATTTGAACAATTGAAAAGCTAGATGCATTATGATGGACTCTGGATACGCCGGGGGTTTGAGTTGCGAGTGAACGCACTCTTTGTGCCTGCACCACTATGGGCGCATTCATTATTTTCTGGGCACCAATTCGTTAAAGGTAATGAACGGTTTTCGTTGGATAATCTAGCGGGGAAATATGTTTTATTGCAGTGAACACTAGGTCCAAAATATGTTTGCGAGAGCTGGAATAGAGGGTAAGTTTCTGTAAGTTGAATTGTATGCAATGCTTACTATGTATTACTTAAGCATTCGTTATATGACATTATAATGTGCAATCAGTTGCATTAAGTATTCAAAATTTGTGATTTAATATTCAGAGACTACACTGTAAAAAAAAATCAGTACTCAGGGAGTAATCGGAGGTACATAAAACCCATCTAGTATCAATATGGGGCATATTCTAGCACCTTTTTGTAAAAAGTGGTAGGCTTGCATTCTTCGAAGTACAGAGGGAGTTTTCGAAGTATCATTTTCATGTCAAGTATTCCGACAATACTTTAAAAAGTATGAAAAGTGAGGTACTTTTGTTGCACCCTTTTTCCGTCACTTCACCTCCGCCCGCGGGTGAACTGCCAGATTCGCGCATGCGCCGTGCAGCGTGCGATTTGAAGTACGTGGGGTGTTGGCTGGGTGTTGCGGGGAGGTCATGGGCGATTGCAGGGGTACCGCTGCCACCTGCGTTCTTAATGTGAGGTAATGAAAAGGAAAAGCATGCTAATGAGAGTTTAAGTTTACACTGTGCCACCATTTTCTTTCGTCCTCGATCCGCCATCTTTGGTGATCCGCCATCCGTAGATGACGTGTAGTCGTTGGAGGTACACTCCTGAGGTCGGGTGCGGCCGGCTCGCGTGGCGGATTCGACGCCCTCCATATCAGCTGATATGGCATCAGCCCACTTCAGTTCCTCAGCTCTTCGTGGAGAGACTGTGCTAGTCACTAGTGGTGTTTTTGTAAGGCAGGATTTGCCTCATGTGCATCATCGCCGATGGTTGTGTGGCCTTCCGCCGCCGGGTTCGGATAAGTTTTTCCCCGTTTATGCTGAGCGTTTTTCACTTGTGCTGAGAACGCTGAGCGGTCTTTGACAAGCGTTCGCTTTTTAAAGACCAATTCCGAGGTCTTGAGTTTTTTACAGGGTGTTTAACAATTGTTGAAACAAAGTAGCGGCCTTTCAGATCGTCACTAATGACTTTATTCTCTTTCTCTTTTCACATTATTGCTGGGAAATAGTGAACATTTTGATATATTGAACAAAATATAGTGAAGTCATGCCCTGGACGATGGAGCAGAAGATCTTTTGTGTGAAGACATATACGAAACTCCTGTGTCACAGGGTTGAAAGACTTAGTTTCGTATATGTCTTCACACAAAGGATCAGCCCAAAAAAGTTATTTACCTTAAAAAAACTTCTGGCTACCAGAATCCGAAATCCTCTGGTGGTGAGGTTGGATGAGACTGGCCTGCCGAGGCCATCATTGTCCTCTGGTGGTGAGGTTGGATGAGACTGGCCTGCCGAGGCCATCATTGTCCTCTGGTGGTGAGGTTGGATGAGACTGGCCTGCTGAGGCCATCATTGTCCTCTGGTGGTGAGGTTGGATGAGACTGGCCTGCCGAGGTCATCATTGGCCTCTGGTGGTGAGGTTGGATGAGACTGGCCTGCCGAGGCCATCATTGTCCTCTGGTGGTGAGGTTGGATGAGACTGGCCTGCCGAGGCCATCATTGTCCTCTGGTGGTGAGGTTGGATGAGACTGGCCTGCCGAGGTCATCATTGTCCTCTGGTGGTGAGGTTGGATGAGACTGGCCTGCCGAGGCCATCATTGTCCTCTGGTGGTGAGGTTGGATGAGACTGGCCTGCCGAGGCCATCATTGTCCTCTGGTGGTGAGGTTGGATGAGACTGGCCTGCCGAGGCCATCATTGTCCTCTGGTGGTGAGGTTGGATGAGACTGGCCTGCCGAGGTCATCATTGTCCTCTGGTGGTGAGGTTGG
The DNA here is from genome assembly GCA_034440615.1 of Ashinkailepas kermadecensis. NCBI lineage: Eukaryota > Metazoa > Arthropoda > Thecostraca > Neolepadidae > Ashinkailepas > Ashinkailepas kermadecensis. Next base: position 159,563 of record JAOTOM010004824.1, read on the forward strand.
ATGAGACTGGCCTGCTGAGGCCATCATTGTCCTCTGGTGGTGAGGTTGGATGAGACTGGCCTGCCGAGGTCATCATTGTCCTCTGGTGGTGAGGTTGGATGAGACTGGCCTGCCGAGGTCATCATTGTCTAAAATGGCTGACATGCACGTTACATGCAGGCACTTCTAAATGAAACGAAATCAGGCAAACAAGTTCGTGCAGTACCGTATCCACTCATGTCAACAGTGTATCAATAATCACAACTCCAGTGTTCGGCTCAACCGTAAGTTTTTTCAGTAAGCAACAGCTGCCTTGAAGACGTGAAAGTGCTTGATACAACCAGGTTACCCTTCGGACTTCAGCCTTAAAGTTCAGCATTAGCAGCATAGGATTACGCTGTGGTCCGGAATTAAGACATTGCATTTCTTGACGACATGCCGTTAAAAATGAACCCTCCGTCTCCCAATATTGACTGTGCAATTTGTGCCTGACACAAGCATTCCTCCTCAGAATGGTAGTGTCCTGAACGACATTTGGCTCATAACATTTTCTAGTGCACGCCATAAGTCATAGGTAAACTTGCTTCCAGTAATACATCCATAACCCTCCTCCCTCCCGCAGAATCTTCATGCATGATCATGAAGTCGGCGTGAAAGATGTTGCATTTCCATATTCCAGATAAGAACTTGGAAGGCCGAGCATAAAGCAAGGTAGTAGTGCTCATTTTGCGCGGAAAAAAATATGCTCCGATCTAAGAATGAGAAAATACTGCACTAGGTATACAGATCTCAATTTGGTCATATGTATATTATATGTATTATACATGCATATAAATATTCATATTTTAACATGCCATGCATGTTATTGCATGTAACATGAAGTTATTGTGCATGCAGGCAATATTCATGTATTATAGGTGTTTTACCATGTTTCGGCCATGTCTTATCCGAGTTGATATTGTACTTAAAGTATCCGAATGGGCTATCCTTGTAACTGATGCCAACCGACGAACATGACGCATGTTGGAACACGAATCAGGGTTTCTGTGTTATTCACAATGGCCTTCGCTAAAAACATTTTCAAATTGGTTAGTAAACCAACAAATGGTTTGCGAAAGAACCGTCGTATTCAACTAGCGAAGTACCCCTAGCACGTCAAGCACTGCAAGTGTAACACGCGAAGTATATCAGAAACCGACTTGCCAGCCGTATATCGACTCTTACTCCATATGTGTGCTGATTTCAACAGTGTCGATAGCAAAACTGAAGACCCCTTCGTCAGCTTCTGTCCCAGGTGCTGCACCAACAGCCGTACTGCTGGCGCAACGTTTGTAACACTAGGACGGTTGGAAAAAGTATTTACCTCCACAGTGCTGCGATTTTCTCTCCTTATCCAGATTATCTTCTGCACACGTCGAGGTCGACACCGTGTTGTGGCAGGTAAAGTGCGTCGCACGCGATGTAGGCTAGCCGCCGTCCAACAGACATGTGACGGCTGTCTGTCCTGACCAAGGGATCCTTAATTGGTGTCCTATGAAGGCACCTGTCTCATATATGCGCCTTTAAACTTGGCACCAGTTTTCCTTGTTGAGCTATGTTTAGAAGAGCTACGGGTCTGTTAGCAACAGAAAGTATTCGTTCTCAATTTTAAAATGAACCCGCTGAATGTCCATTATTGGCTGTCTGTGGAACTCGCGCGGTAATGTGTGCTCAACTAGTTTGACTAGTTTCAGGGATTTTTATCGGGGTTTACATTCCCGGGCATTTTTGCATGCTCAAAATTTGCTGAGATGATTTTACGAAACAGCTCATTGTTTTGACTTTCATCCCACTACCCCATACGAAAATTGCAATTCAATGTGAGACTTTAAGCAGGGAGTATAACTTACAGCCAACGCTCCAACCCTGCCTCGTCCGACACCTCATCAGGGCAGTTCAGCTAATTCAGGTTATCTGAAACTCTGTTGTCGTGCACAATTTGAGATTGGCTCTGGTATTGCAAGCGATTTTCACAGGCACAAATATGGTTTTGACAGCAATGCATACGGCACATTCTTACAAGAAGCCTACCCTTGTACTGCACGGTGCAATGAATTCTAGCGTATCACTGGTTGGTCGAGACATGGTGGAAGAAACAAAGCCGTAACGCACAATTGCTACTTTAAATTCGGGTACCAGCTACCTACACAAATAGCGTCATTTAAAACCTGATGGGCTGCCAGCACACGTTTTTCCTTGATAGATTTGGTGTCAGTTCTGATCAATATTATATTAAGGTTATTATCTTTCTTCAATTGGCTCTTAGCTGATTAAAAACAAGCTGCGTTGCATGGAAACCCGCTTGAGCAATTGCATCGATTTAATAAGAGTAATTTTCAACGGTTGCTGGAAAGGGTGCTCATTCAGTAATAGGTCGCCAAGGCAAAGGACAAATTAATATCCTGCATGCAGTACAAATCCTCACTGCTCAATGTTCGGTCACTGTGAACAAACTGGGTAATGTTCACCACGTCGAAACGTCCATGGTGACATGAGGAATGCAACATGATGCACTTGAGCATACATTAATATACTGCAACATATGTATATATCTTCCATCAAGCTTAGTGCATGGGATGGGTACGCACGGCTCAGCACGAACACTTAGCGGAAATACCCCCCCCCCCATGCAGGTGTGTGCAATTGATGCAAATGAACACGGTCAGTTCAATAGTAGCGTGGCCAGCATTATACAGTGGGAAATGAGATCAAAACAGTGCAGGGTGGTCTGAAGAAACAAGCGTTTGTCAATGTTGCAATCATCGCCCTGAGTATAAACATAATGGAAATAGCGTCAGATGGATAGTTACCGGAAGCAATTCATGGAATGGGAGCTACTGCGACTCGCCATGAAGGAATCAATGCACCCAACACTCTGGGGGTATCTGCTTGCCAAAATCAGTGGATGAGCCACCATTCCCTCCAATGGGGACAATACTAGTTCGACGCTTAGCACCTGCTTAACAGGTTGGAGCCGGTTGCTGGGTTCGCCACGAGGTCCATGTCAGTTGGTGTCTTGTCATTGTGTTCTGGCGTGAGCCGTGGCCTGTTGCTGGGTTTTGGCCGGCGGGGACACACTAGCACACGACCGGGCCCGGTCGTCGGCTCCCACCTGCTGGATGGCCGTCACACGCCGCTTTGTTGTGCCAAATGCTGGAAGGAGGCACGATGCCTGTCACCGCCACTGACTAAGAGTTTGTTCTCGTTCTTTGTAGCTAGACATACGTGAGACAAGCATCAGCGATAAGTGGACTTTATACATTGTAAGTTTCACTGGCCCTCAACCCTAAAACGTCTTTTCCAGTTCTGTATTCAAAAGTCTTCTCGCGTTTTCTGCACCCACACGTTTTCTCTCTCACTGCTTTTGAATGGTCTGGTTAGTTGCCTGAATGTTATCATGTGTTGCTCTCATATCGTAGCTGGGTCACGTGACCCACCGGTTGGATCGGGTACCTGCTGCAGAGGACAGTTTTACGCGACCCACCTCATTCTATGGGAAGTATTAGGATGCTTGGGAAATTCTTAGCTCACTGTGTGAGCCTGCACTCACCAGTAGCTGGCGGCGTTAATGGCAGACAGTGATGGGTTTCCTCAGCCGACAATTGTTCCCACCTAGGTCCCATGGGGTACTGAAGTACTGCCGAGATCCCATTGGGTGTCACTGGGGTACTGCGGGTTCTCCTCGACGATTGAGGTATTGTCGAGGGTCCTTCGTGCACTGAGGTACTGCCAGGGCTACCTCGAATATTGAGGAACTCACGAGGTTCTTCCAGGACCCAGATCACTGTTGAGGTCCCATCAGGTACTAAGATGCTGATGAGGCTGCAGCAGGTGCTGAAGTGCTGATGGGAGTCCAGCACGTGCTGAGGTACTGTCAGGGACCCGCCAGGAGCTAAGATACTGATGAGATCCTGTCTGGTGCTGAGGTACTGTGAAGATCACATTAGGTACTGAGCTACTGTTGAGATCCATCAGCTATTGAGGAACTACTGATGGCTTATCGGGTTCTGACGCACCGCTGAGGTCCCATCAGGTACTGAGGACCGCTGGGGTCTCGTCAGATATTAAGGTGCCGTCGAGGTCCGTTAACTACTGAGAAACTGCTCAGGTCTCATCAAGGACTGAGATCCCGTCGATGTCCGTCGGTTACTGAGGTACTGCTGAGATCTTGTCAGGCACTTAGATGCTGCTGAGGTCTCGTCAGATGCTGAAACGCTGCTGAAGTCCACCAGGTGACTCTGGGGTCCTGACACCGTCTATCTGGCGGACTGCCAGCACGTCTGCATGTGTGGCTGAGGTGCGGGTGGGGAGTCGTCGGCAGACAGGGGCGTGACGACTGCAGTGACTGGTGACGGGGATTGGGAACTGGTCGGCGAAGGGGCGTCGGCAGACAGGGGCGTGACGACTGCAGTGACTGGTGACGGCGGGTGGATGAGGGGTGGTCGGCCGACAGGGGAGTGGCGAATGCAGTGACTGGTGACGGGGATTGGGAACTGGTCGGCTGTCGGCCGGGCGACTGGCTACTGATGAGGGGTGGCCGGCCGACAGGGGAGTGGCGAATGCAGTGACTGGTGACGGGGATTGGGAACTGGTCGGCTGTCGGCCAGGCGACTGGCTACTGGCGGGTCGCCGGTGTCCATCTGCTGTATGCTAGTGCCGCACGCGCCGTGTTCACCCTGTGTGTCCTGCACCCAAGCATGCCCGGCCGAGGATGGCGCGGCGCCACAAAGTGCGCCACGAGCGACACCGCGCCAGCCTACGCAGCAGGCGCCGGCGCCGCCGCCGCCGCCCGCCGCCACCGCGCACCGCAGCGCTTACTAGCCCTAAACTCTCTGAACACCGGTTGATTGACGACATACGGAGGCACCAGGTTCGTAGAGCAGGCAGTCGCTTTGCACGTGCATGCGCCTGCGGTGTGGGTGTGTGGTGGTCACGGCACGTATGCGCCTGCGGTGTGGGTGTGTGGTGGTCACGGCACGTTGATACACGCATCGCGTTCAGTGTACAGCACGCACTCCTCGGTAGACATCAGGCAGTCCATGTCGACAATGGCACTTTACAACTGACTGGTTGAAACGCTTAGCTGTGATATTTGGCGTTGAAACGAAATCCGGTAGTGTTTGTCCAACCCAACAATAATTTATGTAGACGGCCACTGAGGGTATTACTCTCAAACATCGATAGCAGGTACCGTTTGCGAATGTATGGTTATGCCGGTGCATAGATGGGTATGTGTATGCTGGATTTGTCATTGTTTGGATGACGTATCTCCATGTGTAGATCAATGGTATGTTGTATATTAGTCCTGAAGTAGGCACGAGTATTAGTACATGACACCGAATATTTAGGTAGATACTAGCAGTCTAGCTTTGCAGCGTATCTTTGCGTCCCAATCCCGGCTCTGCACACCTGTTAACAGCAATTATATTTCAGTTCAGTAGTGTTGAACAGCCAAAATCCCATTCGCTTGGCTTTGCGTCGAGATGCTGGCGCGCCGCTGTTGGGCTCGTTTGGAGGTTACTGGCGCGCCGCTGTTGGGCTCGTTTGGAGGTTACTGGCGCGCCGCTGTTGGGCTCGTTTGGAGGTTACTGGCGCGCCGCTGTTGGGCTCGTTTGGAGGTTACTGGCGCGCCGCTGTTGGGCTCGTTTGGAGGTTACTGGCGCGCCGCTGTTGGGCTCGTTTGGAGGTTACTGGCGCGCCGCTGTTGGGCTCGTTTGGAGGTTACTGGCGCGCCGCTGTTGGGCTCGTTTGGAGGTTACTGGCGCGCCGCTGTTGGGCTCGTTTGGAGGTTACTGGCTGTGGGCAGGGCCAGCGGGGTGTGAGTGCAGCGAGGTGCTGCCATGACTTCGTGCTCATGCCGGTGACATGAATTGAGTGCATTCAGTTTAATTGACGGGGCACCCGACCTGTGTACTTGGAGCTGATATTGTGCGGTCTGTCACAAACTTGTAGGCATTGCTTAGTCAATGTACGTGTACTTGGTATGTATGTACATACCATGGCAGTTGGTATGCCGTGCACTGGCTGGCCTACTGAATACATTGCAGCAATTTATCAGACTTTCTGCATTTCGCTGGTCAGTACTTCACGTTGTAGCCTCAATGCGACTCAAAATCGGCTCGAGTCTATTCCCGTTTGGTTTTTCCTCTTTTGCGCATTGGGATTGTCGGGCGAAGCCAGAGTAAAACATCATTTTCGCTAGTGGTCCGTGTGGCGAAATTATGCACCGCAGGATGGCTGAAGTCGCCTGAGAAATGTATCAATGTAGAGGTGCAAAAATAAAATTCAGGCTGAGATTATAACGGTCTTCATAATGCTGAGCTTCAGTGTTTTGTAGTCCAGGCCTGTTTGTTGGCATTTCCTAAGAGTTCAAGGAAGAAACCTTAATTTTTATTTTGGGAAAATGCTTGCCTTGAATTCGATAGACGGTTTTTACACACTTCCAACCAAAAAGTTAACACCAGGCCAGGCTGATATTCATTCTGTACTCCTTACCTGTGAACGGTGCTCACACATTCTGAGTAAATAATGCTATCCCTGAATATTGAAGGATATGCAAGCTTAAGTTATGCCTACATTGGCTGTGATTCTGATTCATGTCTGTTAGCTAAGCTGCACAATGAGTTGATATTGAGCTATCATGCAGTAGTGAGTATATAATTCGGCTCAGAGTATCACAAAATGAGAAAGCTTAGTCTGATTTAACTTACTACCAGTGTATCGCATGCTTAGTACGGCACACAATACGGACATGATGAATCTAGCGTGATGCAGTAGTCAATATATCCTTGAGTATCCTGTGCAGGTACAAATGTACAATGTTGGGCATCAGTGAGATCCGAAGTCAGTACGCCGTTGGCTTAGCACACGAGAACCGTCATTGCCTTGAAGGGGCCGTCCATATAGAACAGCATTCGTGTCGGGGCAACCAATTCAGCAGGCACTCCATATACTGGAACATTCAGCTCACCATATAAGTACTTGTTGGAAGCGATTAACGCCTTTTGAGTGTGCCGGAGGGCCAGCAGCAGATCAGTCAGTGTTCTGGGACAGTTCCACCACAGCCTGGAGTGTGTGCGGGCTTCACGTGACAGGTGGCGCCAGACGTCAGGGCAGGCTGTGCATCGTTGTTGCGTGCTCTGGTGGCCAGCTGTTGGCAGGGGCGTGGCCGGGCTGACCTACGGCGCGGCCGCCTATGTCGTCAGGGCCGCACCGGCAGCGAGGCGACCCGGCACGGCTACCGACTGATGACGTCCGTGTCGATGCCGGTGTACGACAATAACGAGATCCGGGTAAGCAGCCGCGGCCAGGCGGTCGGCGCACTGACCGACGGATGACTGACCTGTGACCTCTCACCAGCTGATCAGTCACCCAGCAGGCCGACCAGCTGTCGCGCGCTGACCGACGGATGACTGACCTGTAGCCTCTCACCAGCTGACAGTTCGACCAACAGGCCGGCCACATCGGCCCAGGTCATGAGTAATACATGAGAAACCTAGCAATGGCGAATTCACTTGAGATCAAATGAATATCGCCGTTTATATCAGTATTGAAGTGATAGAAAATTAACGCACTCAAAAGAATCAACCTCTGCTGACGCAGTTTTTTTTAGTGCACCTGGGGAAGGACTTGGAACCCTCGTCGTCTCTAAGCCAGGATGTGATGGAAGGTTGGATTGAATTATCCTGTATTTTTGTCACATGACGTGGATGCCAACTTCTTTATTGCCACGCTCGCAGCTTATTTCTACACCGTGTCAAACCAGTTCGTCCTGGTGTAAATTGGCATATTTTCATGGGATGATACATGTGGCGAAGTTGACAGTCAGTAGTAGATACTATGCTGGACAGAAGCGCTGTGTTAGTACATTTCTTGTGTATCAAATTGTAAGACATGCTTGCCCGGATCATGCTAGCTCGCCGAACTATGGTGCCACATCGTGAGGTGTCGTTAAACAGTTTCGGGTCAAAATGCTTTGCTTTGCCGGTTAAAATTGCGGTAATAAATTCAAGTGACTCGTTCCTTTTGACTAGGTTCGTGTCTATCTTCACTGAATAGTACAACATGTCAGTAGATTAACAGCGTTGTCTCCGAGTATCTGCACCTTTTCATTGTGCACTTCATTATGTACTACGGTAGTCACATCAGTTGTCAAGTCGTATTCAGTGGACTGCTTCATGCGCAAAAATGCCATATCAGAAACTGTTGTCAAAGTTGTGTCCAAATCGTACCAGGTCATACGATATCGGTGACCTGATACGTGACCGGAGCGAATGTTTTATTTTAGTAATACCCATAACAGGGGCGGCGGATTAGGGGGGCAGGGGGCATTTGCCCTTCCTCGCTATAGAATCTGTGAATATTAGCGTTAACCATAGCGTTACATGGTAAATAGGGAGCTTAAATCTAGTGTGTGCCTCCACACCTGGCAAAACGAGGTGTCGCCGCCTTTGTCTCATATTCAAAGGAATGTACTGTCTTCGTAGACATCCTGAATATGCTGAAGGGAATAAAAAGGCTGTTTGCAGTCACTTACTTAGAATACAATGAGAAAGGTGGCTTGTGAACAAAGGATGCCGGAAGCAGCTTCCATAAGTGAATGATACCAGCTTTTCAATCGACTCACTGCAGAACTATTCATAACTAGGAGCGCAACCAGAATCGTCTTAAGGGAGGGACCTGACGAAAGCAAAAACATCATGAAACAGACATCACTTCCGGTCCGCGAAGCGCACCGAAAATTCCTGGTTTGTCGTGGAGAGAATCTCTTTGTATCTTTGCAATGTATTTTCGTTGCTACGGGAGAAATAGGCCCCGTCCCCTTGGCGACGTTTCTGTTCATGACATGGATAAATGAATGTCTTGTGGTTACGACAATGCGATAATACTACTTATGGAGTTTAAATGCAGTCTGGTTTCTTTTAATCACAGAAAAACACAGGACATCATTGAAAATGATTGCAATTCTTGGCTAGAATCCTCGTTCCAATGTTTTCCTGTTCTTTTGAATATGCAGCTACAAGAGGTAAGCCATGCATCAACTCCAAGTCATTTGTTCCTTTAACGTTTTGACTGCAAGACATGGGTACGGCTTTTTGGGCAGTCCCCGGATGTTTAATGATAACTATGACATCGTTTGCGAATATTGGGGGTGAAGCCACCTTTGGGCTATGGAGTCATAATCACGTTGAAACCACCTGAAACCTGCTCTAACCTATCACCAAATGAGCACGGGTTTGACAGTGACTAGTGTTCGTTGCTTTGCAGAACGTGACGGAAAAGCTTTTCATCAATAACACACGGTGGATATATCGTACACAAGAGGTATCCACGGCTCCGGGAATGCATACTGTTTTCAGTTTAGACTGCAGTTTTCGAGATTGGCAGTTGCATAGCTACAGAGAGGCTCGGGCAGGTGGTGCAGGCTGGGCTGTGGCCGCGGTCGGGTGCCTTCACCGCACGACCTGCGCCGTGACCGGTCAGGTCAGCCGGCCAGCTGCAGCATCTGCCCGCAGGCGGCGGCTCGTGTTTGTGTAGCCGCCTGGCATTCGTGTGCGCGCGTGGCGGCGCGGTCTGGCCAGAGCATGCGGCAGGAGCGCGCGCCGCCCACCAACTGTAGCCGACCGACCACCGTAGCCGGACGGGTAGCCGGACGGGTAGCCAGACGGACAGCCGATGTCTAGCTGTATCTGGAGACTGCGGGCGAAAGAGGGGGTGCACATAGTTTGTCGGTATGTGGACGGCTAGAGTAGAGGAGGTATGAGTCTGTAGGATCGTTAGGCCGGCGACCGATTGTAGCCATTGTGACAGCAGAAGGTAATTAGGTTTAGCAGCCGTGTCCGTGTCGATTAACAGTAACACCAGTGTGTGGAGAGCCACGCTGTCCAACACGTCTCGTCAGCTAGCCACCGCGTAGCAGCTGCGTCCACGTGGAGAGCCAGTCACCGTTGTGTCCGAGTGAGCTGACCGGCACAAGGGCGGGCCTCTGCCAACTGCTGATTGATGCATGCTTCGCTACTGACTCTGCAAATCACTTCTTTTGGCTCCGAATTTTTCGACGGAAGGCTTTCAAGGTAGCCAGTGCAAGCTTCGGCTCGTTCCTAAGAGCGTGTCCAAAGATGGACTTTGCAACATTATCTTCCTCTTTCCGGGCATACCTGCCATCAATTAGTTTTTGGCAACTTGTCTGTTTCGAACATCAATTGCAATGCTCTTTGCCACGTTCCAATTCACGTGACCACGGGTGCATGTCGCATCTTGTTTTGCTTGGTCTACAGGACGTGCCTGTTGGCCGTTATCCGCGCTCGTGCGGCCCGCTCTGATCCTCTGGCCCGCTCTGATCTACTGACCCGCTCTAATCCTCTGATCCGCTCTGATCCTCTGGCCCGCTCTGATCTACTGACCCACTCTAATCCTCTGATCCGCTCTGATCCTCTGGCCCGCTCTGATCTATTGACCCGCTCTAATCCTCCGACCCGCTCTGATCCTCTGATCCGCTCTGTTCCTCTGCTCTGCTCTGATCCTCTTATCCTACGGCCCGCTCCGAGCTTGTGGTCCACTCTGATCCAGCCACCTGCAGCTGACCTTGGCTCAGCCTCTGATGCAGTCCAGCCTCTGACACGGCGATCTTGTCGACTCTCTGACCCCGTGGTCTGGCCGCCGTCTCCGAACTCGTGACATCGACCCAGCCTCTGCCACGGTGATCCTCTCGGGTCTGTGATCCCATAGCCCGGCTGCCGTCTCTGAACTCCTGATCGGGGACCAGCCTCTGGCGCGGTGACCCTCTCTACTCTGTGATCCGGTAGCCTGGCTGCCGCCTCCCATCCCTTGGCCGCGGACGAGCCTCTGCTGTGTCGGCCGGTGAATGTCCTGACAGCCGCCCTGTGGTTGCTGTGTCTGTTGCAGAAGAAGGTGGCCCGACTGCTGGGCGTAGTTGGCACCGACGTTCTGCTCAGCGACATACAGAAGCACGCGCCACCATACAACGTAAGGGATGACGTCGCACCGTCAGGTATACCAGCGGACGCTCGAGGCGAGGCGGTTCAGCCCCCGCTGCTGAACATGCTGACAGAGATACGCTCCCCGGTCTTCTGGCACAGGCTGGCGTCGTCCTCTGCTGAGCCGACCCTCCCCCCGTGGGATAACGTCGAGAGGTCGCTAAGATAATCGGGGCGTCTTTGAGTTCCCCTCTACTGGGAATGTTACTCCCCGATGCTGTCTTGTCCCAGCAGGCTAGACACGACAGGGCTGAAGTGCTCGGCCGCAGTTGGCTTTCCCTCGGTTGGGATGGCTTGGGTGTCCAATCGTAGCGCTGCCTAGCTGCCACTAAGTTCTAACAGGGGTCTGCCCGCAGCTATGTGACAAGATACTTGTACCGATCTGTGGGCTGTGGCCTCAATGATCCATTATGTGGTCGTCCATCCATATGCCGGGTACTGGTGTACATACAGTCCCCAGTTTGCCACAACAAATGATAGCACAAATGCAGCGCGAGTCACGGCACGGGAACAGTCGTTTTGAATTGTCTGCTTCCACTTTCAGCTTGGCGTCAACGGCTATTCGTTTATGATCGACAACAATGGACACGTGCTGTACCACCCTGACCTACGCCCGGTGGTAAGTCTGCTGTATTCTAATGATCCCATCAACTGGATCACTATGCAGTGCGCTATCGCATGTGATCACTGAGCAAGATTCGATCTGATTAGATTGTGCGGCAGTATGCTGCTGTTCGATCTGACCGTGACTAGTACAGTACTTGGATGCAGGTGACGTTATTCACAGTGCACTTGCACTGTGATTAACGTGTAGCGCATAGCGTATAGCTAAACCTCACCTGCAATCATGGACAAGGGGACGAGTGGTCTAGGGGTAAGATGCTCGTCTCGCAATCGAAAGATTGTGGGTTCGAGTCTCACCTGTCGCTACTCTTCGCCCGCGACCAATCGGCGTGAGAGATTGGCGACGCTATATGACTCAACGGTCGACGTGTCGTAAAACGAATAACCAACCAACCAATCATGAACAAAATCGGCACAGTGACACGGTGCTGAACTTTTAGCACACAACTTTGTCAGTCTTTTCTTCAGGGACGTGCTCGATTTTGTTTTGCTTGCTTAATCATTACTCTTGCAGTTTGCTTTCATTACACATATGTTTGTAGTTCTAGCGTATGTTTGTATTTCCAACGTTTAACGTGTCTAGTTAGCCCTCCGTTGATCAAATGGGAAAAGTTAATTCTGCTCGCTTGATTCGCAAAGTATTTTGGAGCAGAGTGGAACTGTGGGCATGTCTATCCTGTTAATGGTGCCACATAGCCACGCAGTGAACAAGTATGAGCCAAAGTCAACTGAATGTGTGAAGTCTGTGGTGTGTTGAGCATAATGCAAGATTTAGCATTACTTGGCAGGACCCTCATTCGGCACTAACACCACAGTGTCGTAGCGATAGCAGCAGAGGTGACAGAAGTCTCCATTTCCTCGTCCTGCTTCACATCACTTATGAGTGTGTGCCTATCCGGGCACGTTTGCACTATTCGATGTGTCCAGTAATCCAATTAAAGTTCCAATAGGGTTATGGTGCTGATACTATCATCATAACCTTAGTCTTCTGGCGGGTTATCTCTCGTCTGCTCGTTTGATATCGGTAGCACAGCGAAGCTGTGTATAATTCAACCTCCACACCCACTACAGACAGAGAAGATTAGCCGGACACAAGCCGGACACGGGAAAGTGAACCTTAAATTAGCATGGGTCGATGTAGAGCGTGAGGAAATTCAGTGCTGTCGTGCAAGCATAAATAATTAATTGGTTTTCACCTTCTGCTTACTATAAAGCCGACGCCCCTAAATATGAATAAATAGTTAAGCATGTATTGGACTGGGTTCCCTTTCAATAAGAGCACCCCGTTTACTTCGAGTATGTTGACAGGGATTGAGCGAGATATTGTCGTGAAGTCTGACCGTTTCGACGCTGCTCAGATAAATATCGGTCTCCGATGTCTCATCATAAACACAACGCTTACTCTGCAAGCGCATTGCAGTGACACATGAGCCAGAAGCCAATGATCGGCTGGTGTTCAATGATGAACTACCGCCGCCAGATGTCGCACCTGACCCGTTTGCGTTCTTGCAGCACCGGAAGGCCACCAAACAGTTCCAGGAGATCCTGAAGCCCAATTATAACACAGTGGACTTGATAGATGTCGAGATTGGCGAGAGCGACATTCCCCGAGACAACAACACCGAACTGGACTGGGTAAACGGCGCTGCCAGTCTCGTCTAGCCAGAGGTTTTACCTCGCTTTGGTTATAACTGCTTAGCCCCTCCTGAGGTATGGCACTAGCAGTCTCTGGATGCTTCGCACCCCGGAAGGCAGGGCTTATTTTAGCATGCTATCTGGGGTGGCGGTAGGGGGAGAAGGGAAGTACGTTCTTAATTTTTCGGGTAAATTTTCCGATCCCAACCAAGTTCTTCATTTCGTACACATTTTCCCGCCGTCGTCTCCGTACATGTATGTCATGCTTGCATGCCATTGAAGCGCCACCAACATTTTGACTGCCACGGAAGCATTGAATCCCACAACTAATAGCTTATTCAAATAAATAATTCACGAGACCTGCGGGTGTGAACTATATTAAAATACGGGTTGAATGCCAGGTTCATGCTTCAGCATCCACCAGCACGAAACGTCGTTAAGGGCGCCAATGAGAGAGGGGGAGGGGTGGGCCATACGGTTCCCGTGCTGCAGGCACAGGATTATTCTGGAGATAATTTGTGGACGGAACGGCAGCTGCCTTTTCCTGGCAACCTGTGGAGGCAAAAATGCCCGGTCTTTATGGAGGTCATGCCGCGGATAGGGCCGCCACCAAGTAAGTTCTTTGAACGCAGATTGCGAATACTTCAGAATAAATATTGCTATCAAGCGGGCAGGAATTCAAATTAGAGAGTGTGTTTAATTTTGAGTGAAGATAGGAACAAGTGAAAGGTTCCAAAATAATATATTCGAGTTCCAAAAATGTGACGAATGGGTCGGGTCGCATTGCTCATGTGAGCTTTATGCATAGGCACAGCCTCGGCAGCAGACTCGCCCGCTAGGATTTCGCTCTAGTTCATAACTGCCCGCGTGGGGGAGGTGCATGAGTTCCCAAGTTCCCAGATGCAACAATGTGCAAGAACGTGACGTTGCTGTTCTAGTGCCAGCCGATCGGATGTGTGCGGCTTCGGTCTGACCTGGAGCGGCCCGCTGGGGTTGCTGCTGACTGACGTGTTCACTTTCAGTTGCGAACAAGCATGATAGACGGTGAAAAGGCTCAGACTAAGATGATGAATATGAAGCAACATCTAGACAATATGGTGAGTGCTGGGTAGCTTAATGCAAACGCGAGCACTCAGTCAATTAGGACTGTAAGTGATGCACACTCTGGCTCCACCCGAAACCACTTGATACTCCCACCAGCCCCATGCCTCATGCCCCCACCAACCATATTCGGGCCGGCAGACATCATCTGACTGAAGCCGACAGTTACTGATGCATTCTCCCATACACCAGTCATTGGGGTGACGGGGGTGGGGAGTTAGCCTTCACCCTCGTAACTCCCGAACCAACGAACGGATCAAAATGAAACCTAGTACAATGGATAGCCCACAACAGTCATCGCTTCAAGTTTAAGTTTGCTTACATCGAGGTCACCGATCATGTCACAGGTCAGGTGAAATGAAAATAGCTTCACCATTTTTGAAACATTGCCTAGCTGTAAAAATGCCTGTCAAGCGGCTCGCATGAGTAAATACAAGTTATATAAAAGGGACAAGCACTGTCAGTTGCACGTGTCCCATGTATGTGCTCCAATGAAGTCCGCGTTAAATTAGGTCATGTGAGGTTACTGCGCACTTGCATGGACGCTCTGCGCGCGATGGTTGTTGGGAGCCAATTTCCCCGCTAGATGAGAAAATCCTGGCCATATATATATATATATATATATATATATATATATATATATATATATATATATATATATATATAAGGAAAAATGTTCAAAGCCTCAACAAAATTATGCCACGCTATATATCACGCTATATGTGCAAGGCTGATTATTATCATGTTTAAGTTGGCACTTACCCTAGAGTAATGATGGAAGACCACTCCGGAGTAATTTCTAGTCCTGCATTTGATTTCAGCTGCCGTTTTTACAATATAAAATTGAGCTATGCATTTCAGGCACCGAAAAAACACGTGCTGTGAACAGCACGTGTTTACTTGTTCGTGCTTATTCTTGTTGCTTATTGTAACAGCACGTGTTTACTTGTTGTTCGTACTTGTTCACGGCACAAACACGTGCTGTGAACAGCCGTGTTCACAACACACCATGTTTCACAATGGCCTCAGGGGCAATGCTTGGTCGTGTGTCATTGGTAGGCGTGGGGTTAACAAATATGCAATCGATCGTCGTCATATCACCCAATACGTACGAAACACGAGACGATCACGCATGCAAAGCATCCACACATTTGACTAGCATCACTAAATCATGCATTGGGGTCACGTGATGGATCTAAAACACGCGATAGCATAATAACCATATTTAAATGTGCTTTAAGTACCGCATGTTTTTTTTTTTTAAACATTAAGATTAACATAAAAACAAAAAGATTCAACTTTTCATTGATCGAGCAATTGGCACAGGCAGATTTATAAGAGCGCCTATATAATATTGATTACGTCATATTAACCTAACCTGAGATAACTTTGGACACAAACTGCATCTGAAGTGTAGCTAGTTGTTCATTTGAAGGTACCCGAAGTTTGAGCTTGTTAGCGGTAGCGATTCCGGCGCTCTTCAAAGATAAATCAAGAGGAGCCCACTTCCAGCGGTTAAACCTGACCTGACCCGACGAGATCTGAACAACCAATCAAACCCAATCTAGCCGTGTGACCCGATCCGATCCGACCCAACATGCTCTGCCCTTTTTGTCCCCCGTCGGCCCCTCCATTTCTTCTCCACTCTCAGACACCGCCCGTTATTGCTCGTCTCCTTCCTTCCATGCCCCAACCAGTTTCATTCCTTTCCATCACATACTCCAACTCACCACATCTTGTTCTTTCCCCCTCATGTCTCGTTGTTTTCCCGTTCTTTGAAATGACCTAAGCTGACCTAGTCTGGTTCGGCCAGACCTGACACGACACGATACGGCAAAGACACGAAACGACACGACATAACACGGCATAACACAACCTGGTCTGATATAAGCAGCCCCAGCCCCTCTTCCCTTCCCATCTTCTTCATCCATTCCCCTTCTCATTCCGTTCCGTCGTGACACATGCCTTTTCATTTTATTCCATTCCATTCCGTTCTTTTCCCGTGACCTCTCTTTCCTTTTCCCGTCCATGGTCATCATGACCCGTCTTTCCCCTTTTTATTCCCATTTGTATTATCTTGAAAGTCATTTTCGTATTAGCTTCTAAATTGTTTCCATATTTGACACGCTTGCAATCAATGTGCCAGAAACAAACACTGGATAGGCGACGCTGCTAGTTCCAAACGATGCCTCTGACGAGAAATTCTCCTACCACAGATGCATAGGGATATGTGTATGCATCCGACATTCATGTAACGAATCAAGAATGAGGGATAGGGGTGTGTGCATTCCACTCGAATGAGTCCTGAAGAGCACTTTCGGGTCGCGCCAGATCCAACGAGATTGTCGGGATATTGTCACCTCGAAAGTTGGCCGATGAGCAACTTCGTTGCGTGCAAGTTTAAAGCCTAAATGTAAACAGTCTGAGGGCCACTATTCGGAGAAGATAATACCTTTCATTTAAGGAGTGGGACTAGATTGCAAGTGCATGGGCAAAAAGGAACTCAGTCAGAACTACTTTTTTCTTCAAACGAAGAAACAACATTCATACTTTTATTAATTTAATCGGTGGCGCCCACGACAAGGGGATATTCAAGATCCCTTTAGGGGAAGGGAGACGGTGTCCGAAGTAACAACTTGACTAAGGATCTTTCTGACTGCAGAAGCGCATCGTCAAGCGGAGGCAAAGGTACTTCTTCCATCCGGTCAATGCCACGCCGTTCTCGTTGGGGATCGCTCTGCCAGACCGGTACGGCAAGATGCGGATCAGCGGTCAGGTGGAGCTGACTCAGGCGGCTCGCAGCAATCTTCCCGGTACGTGAAGTCACCGGCATACATGTGTCCTCGACTGTCCGTGTTTAAGATCACCGGCAGCCATGTGTCCTCTACTGTCCGTGCGTGATATCACCGACAGCCATGTGTCCTCTACTGTCCGTGCGTGATATCACCGGCAGCCATGTATCCTCGACTGTCCGTGCGTGATATTACCGGCAGCCATGTGTCCTCGACTGTCCGTGCGTGATATCACCGGCAGCCATGTGTCCTCTACTGTCCGTGCGTGATATCACCGGCAGCCATGTGTCCTCTACTGTCCGTGCGTGATATCACCGGCAGCCATGTGTCCTCTACTGTCCGTGCGTGATATCACCGGCAGCCATGTGTCCTCGACTGTCCGTGTTTAAGATCACCGGCAGCCATGTGTCCTCTACTGTCCGTGCGTGATATCACCGGCAGCCATGTGTCCTCTACTGTCCGTGCGTGATATCACCGGCAGCCATGTGTCCTCGACTGTCCGTGCGTGATATTACCGGCAGCCATGTGTCCTCGACTGTCCGTGCGTGATATCACCGGCAGCCATGTGTCCTCTACTGTCCGTGCGTGATATCACCGGCAGCCATGTGTCCTCTACTGTCCGTGCGTGATATCACCGGCAGCCATGTGTCCTCTACTGTCCGTGCGTGATATCACCGGCAGCCATGTATCCTCGACTGTCCGTGCGTGATATCACCGGCAGCCATGTGTCCTCGACTGTCCGTGCGTGATATCACCGGCAGCCATGTGTCCTCTACTGTCCGTGCGTGATATCACCGGGAGCAATGTGTCCTCTACTGTCCGTGCGTGATATCACCGGCAGCCATGTGTCCTCTACTGTCCGTGCGTGATATCACCGGCAGCCATGTATCCTCGACTGTCCGTGCGTGATATCACCGGCAGCCATGTGTCCTCGACTGTCCGTGCGTGATATCACCGGCAGCCATGTGTCCTCTACTGTCCGTGCGTGGTATCACCGGCAGCCATGTATCCTCGACTGTCCGTGCGTGATATCACCGGCAGCCATGTGTCCTCGACTGTCCGTGCGTGATATCACCGGCAGCCATGTGTCCTCTACTGTCCGTGCGTGATATCACCGGCAGCCATGTGTCCTCTACTGTCCGTGCGTGATATCACCGGCAGCCATGTATCCTCGACTGTCCGTGCGTGATATCACCGGCAGCCATGTGTCATCTACTGTCCGTGCGTGATATCACCGGCAGCCATATATCCTCGACTGTCCGTGCGTGACGTCACCGGCAGCCATGTGTCCTCTACTGTCCGTGCGTGACGTCACCGGCAGCCATGTGTCCTCTACTGTCCGTGCGTGATATCACCGGCAGCCATGTATCCTCGACTATCCGTGCGTGATATCACCGATAGCCATGTGTCCTCGACCGTCCGTAAACTAACTCTTACTGGAGCCTAGCGTTGGGTGTACATTTTTTTGAATTTGTTCGGATAGAGGTGGTCACGAATGGATGAAAGTGATATTTTAAAACAGAATTTACTGTGCTCTCAAAATCTAGACAACTCCTCCTCTCTTTGCCCCAAAAAAGTTTGCGTTGTCTGAAATTACAACGGGCACGACGACGGTTTTGTGGATAGTCAGTGTTTTTCGATTTCGCAAGCCATCTCTGCCCTGAATTTTTTTTTTTTTTTTTTTTTTAGGTCCGCCACCCAGGATCAGGTGACCAGGAGCGCCCCCTCCTCTTACCCAACGACTGCAGCACCTTACGTTAACACCATAAAATAAAAATTAAAGTCGCGGCACTCCCAGCTAAGAGATGGAAAACAAATAAATTAGCATACAAAGCACCCGGTATTAGAGCAATAAAACTAATAATAAAGAATGCTGTAAGTAGTCATACCCAAAGGTGGCATATGACTGGCCCTAGATCCATCCCAATAAGAAGTTAAGGTCTAAACTATAATGTTAGTAGCTGGTTTGTGGACAGGTAGTAATGAGCACTCCTGATTTGAGATTCTTTTTTTTTACTTTGGCTCCTCCCACAACTCCATCCAGCTAAGCATAGGCTTGTTGCCGGGTGGAGTGTGAGAGGAGCTATGGTTGGGTGTTTTCAACTTGTATATATAGCTAAACGCACGTAGACGCACACGTGCACACGCATACACACGCACACACACACGTACACGCACACGCAACAAGCACACGCACACGCAACAACCACACGCACACGCACACGCGTACGCACTCGCACACTCTCACACACACACACACACACACACATGCCAGCACCCCTGCACATACATACACACAAGGACATGCACACACACAAACACACATACATACACATGTGTACTCCTTTGGTATCAAACATATGTAGTGAATGCTCAAGTCAGTTAATATCTGCTCAAGAAATATGTCTTGATGTAATTTTTTAGAACAATCTTAGAATTTGGTATCTCTGTATGCCGAAAATGTTTTGCTATGATAGTATTCCAAAGTTTGGGTCCAGGACATTCAATGGTGAATAGACGATAATTTTTGTTTGAATAACTGTGTTGGAAGTGGTTTTGTAATCTTGTGGAATAAGGGGTATTAATCGATTCTGTGAAAAGGGGTCTAATGGAATGAGGTAGCTGATTATAAATGAATTTTTGCATAATAAGCAGCATTTGAAGTTTTGCTATATCTTGAACTTTTAAAATTTTATGCTTCTTAAAGATAGGATTTGCACTCTGAGGGGGAAATACACCTTCAATAATACGCATCATTCTTTTCTGAAGTAAAGATAATTTGTGTGTCTGATTAGCATAGTTTGTACCCCAGAGAAAACAGCAATAGTTGATATATGGGAGAATTAATGCATTATACAATTTTAGGAGGTGATTTTTCCCTAGAAGATATTTTATTTTTGAGATCATTCCTATGTTGCGACTTATTATGTTTGAGACACTGCTGATATGGGATGCAAATTTCAAATTTTCATCTATGTATACACCAAGATATTTTACTGGATTTTGATGCAAAATAGCAATTCCATTAAATTCAATATTGATATCAATGTCTGCTTTATGATTATTATATAGCTGGTATACAGTTTTGGATTCATTTAAGGACAAAAGGTTTGAATGCAGCCATTGTGAAATTTTTGGCAAGGAATTTGTGATCTTGTTATGAAGTTCTGTACAGTCAGTGCTTTGAAAAAAATGGCTGTGTCATCAGCATATATAAATGTCTCACATTCTACATGCAAATTTACAAAATCATTTATATATATTATAAAGAGTAAGGGGCCTAAAATTGATCCTTGTGGGACACCCATTTCAATTGTTCTGAAGGCAGAGGTGCTGTTATTTATTGTGGTGGCTTGCGTTCTTTCTGATAAATATGACTGTATCATTTTGATTGCATTTCCCTTCACACCATATTTTTCCATTTTTGCACATAATATTTCTTTGTCAACAGTATCAAACGCCTTTCTCAAATCAAGGAAAATTCCAACAATATATTCATTGTTTTCAAATCCTTTAGTGATTAAGCTCTGGATTAAGAGAAGAGGCATATATGTGGACCTTCCTTTTCTGAAACCAAATTGCTTATCAGAAAGTAGATTGTGTAAGGTGAAATGTTCCAAAAGTTGGTTGTAGATTATCTTTTCTAATATCTTCGACATATATGGAAGAATACTAATTGGTCTGTAGTTACTAAATGTTGCTGGGTCACCTTTTTTGTAGATGGGCTTTACAACTGCAATTTTCAATGGCTTTGGGAAGATCCCATTACTCAGGCATAAGTTGATAACATGGGTTAGGTGTGGTAATATGGATCTGTATGATTGCTTAAATATCCTAGAATATATTCCATCAATTCCTGACCCAACATTTCTTAAAGAAGCAATCACTGTATCTAAATTGTTTTCTGTGACTGATAATAGCACCATTGATATATCTGGGTAGGTATGCATATATTCTAAAGCATTGGTGTTGCTCTGAGGAATTTGTTCTCTCAATTTAGGTGCAATTTCTGTGAAATATTTATTGAAACCTTCAGCTATAGCTGCATCATTTTCTAGAGTGATGCCTGTATCTGTATTCATTTTTTCAGGGATATTCCGTTTGGAAGGAGATTGCCTCAGTATCTGGTTAAGCATTTTCCATGTCTCTTTTGGATTATTTTGATGTTTGTCAAATTCCACCTCATAATGAAATATTTTTGCCTTGCCTGAA
This sequence comes from Ashinkailepas kermadecensis, assembly GCA_034440615.1. Lineage (NCBI taxonomy): Eukaryota > Metazoa > Arthropoda > Thecostraca > Neolepadidae > Ashinkailepas > Ashinkailepas kermadecensis. The sequence goes on from JAOTOM010004824.1 coordinate 180,942, forward strand.
TCAAGCGACAGTCTCACGTATCCTATCATTCGTGTATCTTGCAGCCAGGCAGCCTGACGTGTCATACGCGCCCTTGATCCAACGACAGATAGCCTGACGTGCCAGTTCAGCACTGTGTACCCAATGGCACACAGTGTGGCACACCATGCTGTGATCCAAGACCCCTGCCGTCTGGCCCCGGTGCCCGCCCATTGCGCGACTGACACACGTCGGTGCTGTTTTCAGTGCGGAAGTACTTTGAGGGTCCGAATTGGAGCGTCCACCCTGATTGGGTGTACTGCGAGTACGATAGCCAAGCAGACAACGACGCTCATTCGTTAGACACCCCAGAGGCGCAGTACATGCACTTCCTCAACATGATCATGGACACACAGAGCTTTGTGTGGCGTTCGGAGAGAATTTACCCCGTACCGGAGGTGAAGGAGTCGTCTGGTAGCGGATACAAATGTAAGATCTTGTTTTCTGTTTCCTCAGCAATGATGCACTCTCTGGTATCATGCATATTATTCACATGCGGTATTGTCGCACTTCCCATCCCATTCAACCAAGTGTCTTTTTGCACACCCAGCGATGATCAATATGGTGTGTTCTTAATCTTTTTATGAAACGATGGGCTTTGTCTTCGCTTAACAACTGGACGTTTTTTAATTCATTTTGGTAATGACCCTACACCCTTTTCCCTGATTCAAAGCATCACATTCATAATGACACTAATGTGGGATCCCTATGATGCCTAAACACACAATGGGTACGTCTCCAACGTGCCCGCTAATCCTGTTCCGTCCTTTCTCTCTGCACTACTTCCTCCATCTCCTTCATCCCGTTGTCTCGAAATGGTCGGGACCGGTCGAATATATTTTAATCCAAACACGAAACTCCAGCACACACACGGCCTTAGCTGATTGTACCTGCTTGCATTAGGTGACCTGCATTGTACCTGCATTGTACCTACAACAGTTGCCTAGCACTGATGATTATCTTCATTGCAGCTAACACCAAGAAATTTGGAACATACTTCTGTAAGTATTTCCTTACAAGGTTCACCTTCATCGGGTGCATCCCTCCATGCTCTCAGGAAAGATGAAATTGAAATAATGCTGGCCCCAACACTTCCGTTCCTGGTGCTCGATAATATTGCTCGGATTGTAATCGGCACACAAGGTTTCATCGGAATTAATTTCAGGCTAGCATGCTTACCGCACTTATATAGAAAAGTTCGTCACAACTTGAGTTGCAACTATATATCACAACCATACAAATTGACATTTTCGTATCAAGTTTTGATCCCGTACAACTGCAGAAAACATGCATAGTAATGTATTTGATTTGTCCATTTTTTTATTTCGTGCTTGTCTGCACTTTCTACTTCATCATACATTTTGATGTTCCTACTTGAATAACAATGACATCGCTACCCATGAGTATTTCATGTGCTACATCGATGTGCGTAATTTCATGAAGCTCATCAGCTCAATGAAAAGTTCGTTCAAAATGGTCAAAAATATCTCGAAATGCATAGTTATGTCACTCGATGGAAAATTTACAGAGAACAACCAGCATGCTCGTTAAAAGGATGTCGTCTGATTTCCAATATGTCACACATCCCAAGCGAAATGTGCGATGTGTTTTGGAAACTCACGCTGAAGGTCTCCAAATTATTTTTAAAGCGGAAATCTCTCCCCATGGTACCGCTTTTTGTTCGGCCGAATGCTTGTTGACGACTGCGAACGATAGTCACCTCCTCGGAATGGCACTGGTCAATTGTTCTGCACCACGTGTGCCCTGGCACTGTTTTAACCATGCAATGCCTGTTTTGTTGCAAACCAGCAATATTCATAAATTGCAGACAGCTTATGTCACTGCAAAAGCATGGCAAAAGAATGTCGTCACCGTGAGAGTTTGGCTCCAACTCGGCTGCGGTACCAACCGCCTCGAGTCTCAAGCTTTCAAGCAGTGGTGCGGCTTCATTCGGCGAATTTGTGGATGATGGCCTTAATGCACTCTGCATCAGGAGCGTTGTATTGAGTAACAGGTTAGCTACTGTCTAAAGCTAACCAATGAGATGATCTGATGAGCTATATATTAAGTAAGATGGTACTGGTGGGGAACACATGACAAATTGGAGAACTAAAAAGTGTCCCCGTAAAATATTGCGTGGTGAAGTATAGTTTGCAAAGGATGTTCTGAAGAAAACTGCTTATGCTGTGTGGCAGAGAAGCTGTCATCTGTGTATGTGAGGGACAACAGAGGAGCGTTCCGATGAACAGTGTCTGATCAGTGAACAAGCTCACTGTCACCAGTGCCAAATGTCGTCTGACTCGGAAATGACCTGTTACAGGCGACCGTGACCTCTTCCAGTCTGACTCGGAAATGACCTGTCACAGGCGACCGTGACCTCTTCCAGTCTGACTCGGAAATGACCTGTTACAGGCGACCGTGACCTCTTCCAGTCGGTGGTCTTCGACGCCCGAGCCACACTGTCCTTCGAAGCCGAGCCGTCTTCACCGTAAGTGCTCATTAATTAGTACTGCGAAATTTATGTCTTGCGCACGGATACTTGGCTGTCATTTAACTTCTGATTAATCAAGAACATCCAAATGCCGTGCCCGCGCTTGCACTTCCATTGTCAGACCAGTCATAATTCCGGTGACGGCGCACCCGCTGATAGATATTGGCGCGTTCTTTGTAGCATTCCGTCCACGGATTCTGCAAACTTTGACGTCATATGTTGTTCTTTGTTCATTCCTCACGAAATTCACGTTGAGGTTTCGTGAATTCTGCGAGGAACTCGCGGACTGCAATACGCTGTCCTTGCCCTGTTCTGTGTGGTTCCGTGCAAGGTAGCGACGCTCCTGGGACATGGAGATCAGACTATGGTACACATGAAAATATTGCAGGTAATTTGTGAAGTCGATTGGGCAGAGTTGTACAAAAATGCCGCTATGGGCGCTGATGCAGCCAACCGTGAGGTATTCCCCAGCTAAGTTTGGAAGTTTGTAATAGCCACACAGATGGTTCACATAATTCAGACGGAGCGAAGTTTGCCAGAACGTACCGTGGCTGGAACCTGCGGAATGTGCAATGTCACACACACAGCGAAACCCTCGGAATAATTGCGACAAAGAACGCACCCTAGATTGCCTATTCTTCGATAATGATCATCCTATCACCGATCGGCTCAATTGTTGTTTACATGAGGTCATCACTTTCGCACTAACCGCCCTGTGCACTCCTAGCAAGCACCCACTCCAGCACCTCATCTTTCAAAGGATCAGGTACAGTATGGCCGTTGGCTGGTCAGATCACTTGCCACGAGCTCTGAGTCGCTGGCGTGTACTGACAATCTGACCAATCTTCATTTACAGTGGTTAAAGACAAACAGTGCCAGTTGTTTTTGTCTGGATGCGATATAAATATTTGTTTTGGTTCGTGTCGTCTTCGATCTTGATTTTGGTCTCGATCGCCTCGATCGCATCGAGCAGGGCTTCATTATGAATCCAAGGTAAAACCAAACCGTTGTGTTTTCAAAATATTACTTCTACGTCTCACGAAATCAAGTGCATGCATGGTTAGTACGTGTTTCCAAACGTTGCGAAGCGTACACGAACGGACTCCAAGCTCGTACATTGACTAATTTTCACAGGGACAAATGCAGGAATAGCATTGCAGATATTTAGCAGCATCCAATTGTATCTAGCTAATTCATTCACTGTTATCCTATGACTTTAACTTAATCACTATAAACAAAGACGGGTTTAAAAAAATGCTAGGTTAATGACGGGAGCCAGTCTCAATGGGAATCCGGATCCATGGCCAAGAAATTTCAGTCTGTTACATTTCGCGCTTAATTGAGGAAAACCCTCAATCCCAGAGCTACCACTTGAACTCCAGCTGATATAGCTTCAGGTATTCCTGGTTATGCCCAAGTTAGCCCGTTTTGGTCATTCAGAGTCAAGGTAAATAGCAAAGCCAGTATTATATAAAGCAGGTGGAAACCAGTGCAAATGTTTTATCCTTTTACATGTATTGTCTTATACGCTCACCTTCTTGATACTGTTGCAACTGTACTGAGCTGTAACTCCCTTAAGCGCTCCAGTACCTGTGTCAAAGTGGCAGTCTCTGAGGCCTCAAGCGTCGTCAGGGTCGGGTGCTTGGCACCTCAACCGGTGGAGGTGACACGCGCTGACGCCAGCCGCCACACTCCACATCCATACTTAAATGCTAGCGACACTTTCACCGCGTTATCGGGCTTAAAGAAACGATCCAAGCGGGTGTCAGGGGTGGAACTTTTCCTAATACCGGGATGCAAATCGGACTTTGCCCTCATATTTCGCACATTTTGAGGACTACTTTGACTGTCCTCAAAGTGGGATAAATTTTAGGATCGGTGGAATCGGAGACCGTAATGATGGTGTTCTCCTCATTTCACTCGGTCCGCAAGTGACTATTGCAAACCTCAGATTATCTCAATCAATACTAAATTAGCAATGTCACCGTCTGAGCTGTTTGCATGTTCCATCTCCCTGCTGATGTGAATATATATTTACATGATGCAATTTTCAACAGTCCTGTGACCTAAACACAGACGAGACTTCTCGAGTCATGCGTGCATGTTTGCACTCATGACTCGGGAGTAGCATGTTCATGTTCAGTGCTACTGAGCTTCGCTACTCAGCATTGGTTGCCAGTGTGTTTCTGCTGAGGACACTTGGGTTGTATTGTATGGCCTCGTGTGTACTGTTATGTATGTTCTGTTTATTAATCATATGAGCCAAGCACATGCATACTCTTGGCTGGTATGGAACTCTAGAATAGGATAAATAATGACCGAACACCGCCTGTAGCGCAGACCCAGTGTGTTATACCACGACGTGTTTACCACGAACCTGACGAGATGCACCACGGATCTGACATGTCGTCATAAAGAACTAACATATCGTACCACAAAACTGACGTATGGTATGTACCATGGATCTGACGTACACCGAACCCAACGCGTCCTGTCACGGAACTGACGTATCGCATCATGGACCCGACACATCACACAACGAACCCGACGTACCGTACCACGAAGCTGACGTAGCGTGCAATGGACATGCCGTATTGTACTACGGACCTGACACTCTCTATGGCGAACCTGACGTGCCCTACCACAGACGGACCATCACGGACATCGTATCATGGGCCTGGCCGGATGTACACTCGCTTTCGGTGGGATGTTCGGGGGTACCCTTAGCATGGCTGGCTCACTAGGAACGTAGGCTGTGACGCTGCACACCAAAAATTACTGGTAGGCTGCGCCGTTTCAGTTATGAGTTGCGTGACAGTCTACCAGCTCCGCCACCGGCCAGCGTCCGAGCCATAGGATTCGCGTGTGTGGTGGTCACGCGACCATTTGCCCTGTAGCCATGCAGTGGTAAACATGGGTCTTCCCTGTTCCCGCCTTGCATTCCTCTGTCGGCGAAACAACATTGGCAGTTAAACGAGCAGGTTACTGGACTTCTGTCGATAAGCAAGAATTGATAGCTGCGGATTTCGACTCCAGCAACACAGAATGAGCAGGAAAGGTTGGAAAAAGCTCAGTTGCAAAGATGTAGCGATAGGAGATGGGAGGTTTATGATGTCAATGAAGTATTCTCTGGCCCCAAAATAATAATAGAATGTCCAACATTTATACGTTTTAGAAATGTAGTTCGAACTCTTGCTGGGGTGGCTTCATGAACCAGGATCCAATTGCTAAGAAGAGCTGGTTTCGTGAACCCTGGCCATGATTCCATGAATTACAGTTTTACAGTCTAAATTTGTCAAAGCGCTTCACGTGCCGCCAATACACCGACACGGCGACCCCGGCAGCTCGCTCTCGACCTTAACGTGCCAATTGCCAACTGACCCTCCCAGCCGGGGACGAAAATGGAGCACGCGAAGCGACTCGAACCCAGCATTGCCAGGATAGCGGAGACGGGTGCACGACAGCGCTCTAGCAAACTAAGCTACCGAGGCGGCAGGTCACAGGGAGGCACTTGCTTGCTTAATTCAGATTCATTGACAAGTCAATAAGTTACTTGATTAAATTGCATCTACTTCATTGAGAATCACATGTTTTAGGGCGCAAGGAATGTGTTGCATGATATCATATTATTTATTGCATATGTTGTGCACTGTACTGCAAGCGACATATTCAGAATTCCGTGGGGATAAAGTATTTCTTCACGCTGATACCATCCAACTATTTCACCGTACAAAGATTTTACTTTATATTGCTTCATATAAAGTAAAATCTTTGTATGGTAAAATAGTTGGATGGTATCAGCGTGAAGAAATACTTTATTGGATCCTGGTGCATAAAGCCACCCCAGCAAGAGTTCGAACTACATTTCTAAAACGTATAAATGTTGGACATACTATTATTATTTTGGGGCCAGAGAATACTTCATTGACATCATAAACCCCCCATCTCCTTTCGCTACATCTTTGCAACTGAGCTTTTTCCAACCTTTTCTGCTCATTCTGTATTGCTGGAGTCCAAATCCGCAGCTATCAATTGTTGCTTATCGACAGAAGTCCAGTAACCTGCTCGTTTAACTGCCAATGATATTTCGCCGACTGAGGAATGCAAGGCGGGAACAGGGAAGACCCGTGTTTACCACTGCATGGCTGCAGGGCAAATGGTCGCGTGACCACCACACACGCGAATCCTATGGCTCGGACGCTGGCCGGTGGCGGAGCTGGTAGACTGTCACGCAACTCATAACTGTGAAACGGCGCAGCCTATCAGTATTTTTTGGTGTGCAGCGTCACAGCCTACGTTCCTAGTGAGCTAGCCATGCTAAGGGTACCCCCGAACATCCCACCGAAAGCGAGTGTACCACGGACTTGACTCGTTCTGCCACGAAACCGACGAGTCGTACCACACCTGGCGTATTACATCACGGACATGACGAGTCGTACCATGGATCCGACGTGTCGTACCACATCTGGCGTATTACATCACGGACATGACGAGTCGTACCATGGATCCGACGTGCCGTACCACGGACTGGCGCATCACATCATGGACCTGACGTATCTACCCCGGGACTGACGCGTGCCCTACAAATCTGACGCTTTGTTCCTCGGAACTGATGTGTCTTACCATGAACCTAACGCGTCGTACCATGGACCTGACATGCCGTACCACTGGCCTGACGTGTTGTAGCACGGACCTGACGTATCGTAGCATGGACCTGATGTATCGTACCACGGTCCATCCCCTTTTTTGGAGGACGTAGGGAATGGACAAATCAGAACTTTTAAGGTCCGAACCGCGTGACTTCGAGGCTAGTCAACCATTGGTTATGGTTGATAAGCATGCCACTACGTGTAGCAAGGGCAGAAAAGACTACCTGTGATCTGCACATTGCATTAGTGGAGGCGTGATGTTGGAGCGTCATATAGCGGTCGGGGCGCCCTCTTGCAGTGTCTTCTCCGGTCCCCACGCTTCTTCCAACACTGATACTCTTTTATCTGTTAATTATTTACGTCGTCATGGTCATGTTATTTCACAAGGCGTTATTGTATGTGATAATTTATGTGTGAGCTGATGTATATGGTGATGTTGGTTCCTATGGTGATGCCTCCTAAAGGCGATGCTGTTTCCCATAGTTTGCTGCTGTCTGTAGTAATGCTTCTCGCGTTGATGTGTGTCTCCTTACTGATGATGTGTCCCATGTTGATGGTGCTGATGTGTCCCTTCTGGTGGCGTTGATTCCTGTGGTGATGTTTTATGTGGGGTTGGTGTAGATTTCTGCGGTTTTGTTTATCTTTTGGTATGGTATAACTGAGGCATAATATGGTAGGGCGGCAACATGCGATTTTGTAGGTGTGGTATGAGCCGAGGAAAAGTGTTCCATCGCACTCTCCGTTGCAGACGGGGACTGTATGAGCAGTTGGGAGTAGCGCACAGTTTTGTGGCCACGCGCTCCGGCTTCACGCGCTGGAAAACCCACTGGCCGTCAGATATGCACAACGCGGACGAACTGTGAGTTGTTGCGACTGTACCATCACCCACGTTGTGCATCTTTCAACTCACAACCATCTGACGGAATATAGAGCGTCGCATAAATATTCCCTTTGACTCGCGGCCAACTCCTACGTGACTAATTTCTGCTCAGGTGTCAAGACCAGCTCGGTGTCATTCACCTTCTCCTTTTCCGTCGTTTCTGCCGAAGCCTGACATCTGATCTGTTCTGTTCACTTTCACGCTGCTTGGCGACATGCTCGCTCGATGACCTGCCCCGAGCCAGATTGAGTCTCTCACCGTCGCCGTGCACCCTGCCCGGCAGCAAATTCCGCGGCGTGCGGGCCATCGACGAGGTGTGGTACAAGCGCGCCGTCGACTTCAACTGGCGTCGGCCGTCCGAGAGCGCCGTCGTGTTCTCGGTGCCGTTCGACGCCGGCCAGAGGAACGAGTCGCTGGTGACGGGCGCGCACGCCATCTTCCTGCGCAAGGCCAACAGTCGGTCGCCCACCGCCGTGGTCGGAATCCAGTTCCTGCTGTCCAAGTTCCGCGACATGTTTCTCATCAATACCACCGTGAGTGCTGACTGGGACGTTACACTTTGTCGTCGGTCGTCCAGGTGTTGCACTCCACCACCGTGATTGCTGACTGGGACGTTGCACTTTGCCGTCAGTCGCCCAGGTGTTGCACTCCATTATTGGTCATCACACGTTCCAGTCAACCGTTGGTTTCTTGGATGCTGCATTCCGACGTCAGCTCCTCAGACGTTGCATTTCATCTTCATTTCTCCACACACTCGGCACTAACAGCTCCCCAGACGTTGCACTCTACCATCAGTCCCCAAGATATTACATGACTTCGCCGTCAGTTCCTCAGACGTTAAACCACACCGTCGGTTGCCGAAACGTTGCAGTGCACCGTCAGCTCTCCAGGCGCTACACTCCATCGTCAGCTCTCCAGACATCACACTCCACCATCATTTCTCCATATGTTACACTTCGCCGTCAGTTTTCCACGCGTTCGATAGGGGACACACGCGGCCACGCTACTGCTAGCGCTTCGTTTGCACCTAGCGGCGGAATTTCGAACTAGAAGCATGCCATTGGGTCGCATGGCGGCCGCCGCCGCAAGAGGCTAAATCTTGAAGATAGTTGTCAAAACCAAGAAAGTATGCTATTGCGTGTAAAGAAAATATACGACCTTCAATATACCAGGAGGTGCTGAGTTGTCATCAAAAGTATCGGTAAAGATTATACTTTATATTTATTATACCAGCACCTCCTGGTATATTGAAGGTCGTATATTTTATTTACACGCAATGTCTAAAACCCAGGAGCATCTAAAAGCCATTCTTCGTTGTATTAAACAAAGTATGCTATCTCGAGATTTTGCCCCAGCTGTGCTGGATACATTCATCATTTCTGTAGCAGGTGATACCACTTAGATTCCAGTATAACGGTCATTAGTATTCGTCAATTCCGTTCTAAAGTTGACATGTTCCAATATTTCCGTATAGCTTTAGCATGGGGAACGGCAGAAGCATTATGTGGTCGCATGTGAAATTGAATATTTTGATCAAACGATGTTACTAACTAAAAATTCCCCCCTGGAACTTCATCAGAATTTATCACTCATTTCAATGAAGGTATTCCTGATCAACTGACACTGTCGCTATACATCGTTAAATTTGTTTAAAGATGAAATAGCATCGCAAGTATGTCTTTAATTGAGGCCAGTGTCAATTTCTTGCAGATAATAAGGGCCCTGGTGTATAATGAAACTATTTTAACACTAATATTTTTTTTAATCTTCAAATTTTCTTCAATTTTTTTTTTAATTCAAATCCTGCAACAGCCTTAAACAACACATTTACTGAATATTCACATCCAACACCAGTGCATGAGGCATTCCAGATTTGGTGCATGACAAACCAAGGGGGAACAATATTCCACACTTGTGTTTGACATCATTAATAATTTATCTTATTAACACCACCTGTATGTGCAGTATTATTGTGCTTTGAGGTATTCACAAGACAGGTTTTTGACACATTTTACCTGCAGGAAGCAAATAAAGGGGTTCGGCTCGCTTCAGTCACTTTTTTAGTTGAAAAAAAAAGCTTTTTTGTTCCTCAAGTTCTTTTGTTCTTCAAAAGCAGCTTAGGCTATGTTAGGTCAGAGTAGGTTTTTTAATTTGATATGTTTTAGAATAAATATTTTTTGATTTTTTATCCATCTTTCAAGACTATTCTTTTACATTAGAAGTTAGGCTAAGTTAGTCTAGACTATGTGGCTTTTTCCTTTTACTTAACATTATTTGGTATGCTATATGACCCAACCCAAAGCTCATTTTTTGGTGTTACTTTGTCTGCCAACTGAGAAACAAAAACTGCAGAGGAAATGAGTGGTACGATCATGCTAACTACCTTTCGAAATATGACATTGGGAAAAAATCCAAGAGTCACAAAATTACTTGAAAGGAAAAATACATATTTACAATAATCATACATACCATAGGTATTGTGACTTGCAATTTTTGAGTATTTATTCCTTGTGAATTAATTAGCAGGACCAATGAGCTATGGAGTTAAATGATAACATATACTCTTAAATGTTATGAGGATGAATGATCAAAACCTGGTTGAAACATCTCAAGCCAATGTAACAAAGAATACCAAACAGTTCTTGATTTGTGTTTTCATTTGCTCAAATACCCCAGTTTTCAACTACATTTTACAGAATAAGTTTATATTTCCATTGAACACAATATCACTTTGTTACACAGCAGATAGATCCTTTGTCCAAAGATGCATGACCATGTTTCACCAAATACATCCCAGCTCATGATTGCAGGCACCTACCTGTGAAACTGCATTGTCCCAGACCACTCATATGTTACGGTAAGACAAAACTTTGGTAAATTTGTGCATGAGAGTAATTTTTCAATGCTTGGAATTTTTGCCAATGCAATGTTTGTTACAATAATTAAGATAATGTGACCACTCATTTCCTGTGCAAATACTTACTCTTCAGTTGACAAGCAGAATCATACCAGACATGTGCTTTGATTCAGATAATTTAACATAAAATGCATGTTAAAGTGAGCTATCATAACATAGCCCATAGCCTGAGAAAACCTAATTAGCATACAACCTAACAAGCCCAATAATGTAACCTAAGGTAACCTAACCAAGTTTAATCTCCCTTTTAGGAAAATAAATTAATAAAAATAAAAATATGAAAACATTGTTTTTTTCAAGATTGTCCAAATTAATAAAGCCTAACCTGCCCTTGAGATGAAAGATTCCTCCAAAATTGAGTTTATTGAACTTTAAGATATACACAAGGGAAGTCTACCACTTTCTTTACCTCCATAAAGCAAACAAAGGTATGAGGTTTGGTTAGGTTAAGTTTTTTAATTTGGAAAATATGGATTTCTTTATTACCAAAAAAAACATTTTTTTCTTCTTCTATAACAGGTTAGGCTAGGTTCTTAAATTGGAAAAAATGTTCAGAAGAAAATTCATCAAAAGTAGTTTTGCCATTTATGGAAATACTTCATGTCTTGTAAATTATTTTTGCAGTACAATGCTTATGAATGTGCTTAACATGATGTGACCACTTATTTCCTCTGCAAATGCATACTTTTCAGTCAGGATGCGAAATACAAGCCAAAAAGGGAGTGCTGAGTTCAGCAATATATCATATAACATAATATTCAGCAAGTAACATTGAAAATACAGAAAAAATGTAACATAACCAAAAATAATTTAGCCTAATCTTCCATGCAAGAAAGGAATCCTTTTTAAACATAAAATTTCTGAACAACTTTATTGGCAAACATTTTCAATGTAAAAAACCTAACCTAGCTAACCTAGCCTGAACAGTTTTTGAAGAAAACTGCATGCTTCATGGAGGTGAAATGTGTGTAAAACTTGTCATGGTTACCTTAAACTGCAATAATACCATTTTGTTAATAGCATGTTTAAGATGATTTGGGCTTTAGGGCACATAAACTGCATTGGTGACATAGCTTTTAAGATGATTTCTTCTGACAAGAGGTTAGGCTGGGTTAGGTTAAGTTATGTTCCCTTTTCTTTCCTAATGTCATTATTCTTAGAATATTACCCAACTCAAAGCCCATTTATTGCCAGCGTCGTGAAATGTAAGCATTTATGGAAGAAATTATTGGTCATCCAAAAACAAATGAAAAAATAATCTGCAGAAATTTCCACAGAAAGAACCTAATATAACTGAAGCTAACAAAACATATCCCTGTTTTCTTTATGGAGTTAAAATATGTGCAAGACATGTGCTGTGAATACTTTAAAGCACAGCAATACTGGAAATTTTGCCTTCTTGCAGCAAATTATTTCTATTAAATCTCACCATGGTGTGTAGGTATATTGCCACAATTTTACAAAACAAAGGACAAGCCTGGGCACATCATTTGCATGTGGCATCCAAATCAAACAAATCTGAACATGGCTTCAGAACTTGAACATGTAAGTATCCAGACAGGGAATGCTTATCCAACAAACTTACATTCAAATACTGGGATTGTAGGATGAATGGTGCCTATCCCCAGATTGATAATAATTATGGTCAATTTTGAATGTTCAAACATTTCTGTAATGATTCTGAGATGTTGTGATATTTGGGGAAATTTCTCACTATATTGTTTGGCAGTTTGAAAATTTAACATAATATAAAACACATGGCCAGGTACATTTCTCCCTCAGGCATCCCCCCGCTGTGAAAGCACATGCAATATTACAAGGCTTGTATCCCTGTTTCCATCCACAAATACTGATACGGCTAATGTCATCAGTATCAAAGGTGTAACTCATAAATGTTATTGTTTTGGACTGAAGTGGTCATACTTCCATATTACCTAGCCTAAAGCAAAATGAATATGATGCCATCAAGCTTCATTCTGGGGCGAAAACGTAAACAATCTGTCATGCGCCGATGATTGCGCCAAAAGCGCCACTATGCCCACCGAATCAAGAATATTTTCACAAGAAATTGCGCATGCGCAGAACGGATGTCCGTTTCTAACACTAGTATGTCCCCTACCGTGCACTCCACCGTCAGCTCCCCGGACGTTACACTCACCGTCAGCTCCCCGGACTTTACACTCACCGTCAGCTCCCCGGACTTTACACTCATTTTCAGCTCCCCGGACGTTACACTCACCGTCAGCTCCCCGGACGTTGCACTCACCGTCAGCTCCCCGGACTTTACACTCACCGTCAGCTCCCCGGACGTTACATTCACCGTCAGCTCCCCGGACGTTACACTTCAATAATTGCGGCCGGCCGCTGTCGCCCCGGCCGCCCCTTAGTCACATCGCGAAGGTGGGGGTGGCTCGAAAACCAACGTGATGTGAGCCTGACCTTGTGTTGTGCTATACATCCCAGATTGCACGGTATTCCACTATAGGCTAAGACTGACTGAATGCTTTGTCGTCTGAAAAAAAAGAACTTTGACGCATATTATTGGAAAAAGATGGGTTGTAAATATTGTCTCGCTGAACAATTGCCAATATATAAGCAATTAACATATGGATAAAAAAAAACATGCTCACATCACGTCCAAAGTGATGACAAACGTCAGGCATACATTATTGCATCCACAAAACTCACGATGGCTGTTGGGAGAAAACTAAAATACCACACCTTTTGCTGATCAAATGGATTAATTCCCAAGCATGATCTGTGTCAGCATCATAGTCGGCATCACAGTCAGCATATTCTTACGTCAGGGGCGGGGAGGGAGGACGGGGTGCAAAGCAAAAAAAACTTCTTGGATTTCTGCTGCTCTATTTTCTGAATTTGAACATTACTTTTTCTCAAATATTTATTTCTGCAAATTTTCGACTTTCCATGATTGGGTACGCCGGATACATTGCGACCGTCATGGCCATATCAATATTGGATTATGGCCCATCATGGCATGATATGCGGATACAAATAAACCATCTACTACTCTGCTGTATTTCCCACCCAACTGCAAATTATGATTGATTTCCGAAATTCTGACATTTGGTTTTGTATAATGTCGACCCCTGTTTCGTATGCAACAGCCCATCATATTTGGCTACACGCACTATTACAGGTTCGATTGATATTGGGCTTTCCTATGGCCACCTATTCAAAAGTGATGACAGCCAGCTTAGGAATGCCTCAGGATGCCAATACATATGTCATCTTTCTCCATACTACCATTTCAGTACAATTGGTTGCATCCTTTTTGTATTTTTTTTGCAGACAGGCCACCACCAGTTATTAGTAGAAGTAGCCCCAGGAGCACCTTAGCTAGGTAGCAAGCTAGCAACACCAAGGAACTCCTGGACCACATAGTGAAGTGTGTTCTGAGAGGGAGAAGTTGGATCCATGTATATACACATGCACAAACACACATACCTGCACATGCACACACATGAAACATGCACACCTACACATACATATACCTTGCATACATAGACACATGCACTCACACATATCATTTATACAAATATACATGCATACACATATACTAACATGCACATACATAAACATACACACATATGCATCCATACATATTTACACACATACATATGCCATGTGTAATGAAATAGATGAGAAAAATGAGTGTGGCAATAACTCAGGAAACATTAATATGGTCGGAGCATCTTTGGCGTGGACCAAAATGTTATTGATGTGGTCCTACAAAATAAATAATTAACATGACACCACTGTACCAAACTTATTTCTACCTGTTGCTTCCTTACGCAACCACGTGGGGAGTAGCATCCTTGCTCTATACTGATACCACACAAAGACAGGCAACACTGAATAATGTCCTTAATTGTACGTAGCATGTACCAAGCGAATGAGGTAGGCAAATATGTATCCAGTGCCCAGTGGCGCAGCCGGGAGTTTCTTAATGGGTCGTCCTACCAAAATAGAATATTACGGTGGATAGATGTTTTCGGCGCGCTTCGCGTGCCGAACGTTTTTGTTTTGCGCTGCGCTGCGCTCCCCTCCCTTGGCTGCGCCTCTGCTAGTACCTACCTATATATTTGCATTGCCACACATCTAATCCATAAATTAATCTTTGAATCATAACATATTGCATGAATCATACCAAACCTTGCAATTTGCAGCCATCAATGAATTTGCAACTCTGAATATGGAGTAAAGTAGACACTAACTTACCGTTTTCTTGCTCTGAAACCATTTCTTGCCGTAGGTTATCATTTATTCACCAGCTTCCCAATAAAGGTGAAATGGTTCGCTGGGACCAAATAGGATATGCGTATGGTCAAATGCACGAAATGTGTTTGTTTTACATCTTAAATGGGAGTACAAAACATATGTGGCGCTTGAGCAACCCAAGGTATTGCGATGACTTTTTATTCTTCAAGTTCTTGCCGTTCAAACTTCTTAAAACTTCTTTCAACAAGTTTGAAGCAAACTGTTTAGCGTTGGAATGAATCACAGGAGTGTAATTGTTTTTCTGTGCGCCCCAAGAATTGCGACCCAGACGCACTCGACTGCTACCTGCTGGACGACTCGGGCTTCGTGTTGGTCTCCAAGCGTCATGAGGAGACGGGCCGCTTCTTCGGCGACGTCGACGGTACCGTGCTGGACGCTCTGCTCGAGCACATGGTGTACCAGCGCGTTACCATGTACGACTACCAGGGCGTCTGTCTGGACGTCGTCTCAACAGGCAGCTCTAGCTGGACTCTGATGACGGTCAGTGATGCGGTCCCGTTCAGGAGCTGTGGTGATGGTCAGTGATGTGCTCCTGTTCAGGAGCTGTGGTGATGGTCAGTGATGTGCTCCTGTTCAGGAGCTGTGGTGATGGTCAGTGATGTGCTCCTGTTCAGGAGCTGTGGTGATGGTCAGTGATGTGCTCCTTTTCAGGAGCTGTGGTGATGGTCAGTGATGTGCTCCTGTTCATGATTTGTGGTGATGGCCAGTTATGTGCTCCTGTTCATGAGCTGTGGCGCCGGCCAACGATGTACTGCTGTTCAGGAGCTGTGGTAACGGTAAGTGATGTACTCCTGTTCAGGAGGTGTGGTGACGGTCTGTGGTGTACTCCTGCTCAGGAGTTCGGGTAGCAGTCGGTGATGTATTTCAGTACAGGAGCTGTCCTGTAGTGATGTAGTGTAGTGATGCTGTCCTGCTCAGGAGTGTGACAGCCTGCCGGTCAAGCAGCACAATGGCTGCACCAACTTCGCAACATGTTTACCGTCAACCTGGCACGGCTGTCTATTTGAGTTTCTTAACGTATCAACTGCATCATTACAGCACCCTCTTCTTGCATCAAATACAATTTACACTTGGAAATGACTAATTGTGGCCAACTTCAAAACACTCCATACACTCATGGGTTTGATGCGGTCCTTTGTCCAATTTGTGAATGACGTGCTCGTCGGACTGTCGAATCTGTTGTTAAGAGGGTCGCCTGAGTGTTGAATCTGTTGGTAGGAGGGTCGTCTGGGTGTCGAATATGTCGGTAAGAGGGTGGTCTGGGTACCGACGCCGTTAGTAAGAGGTGAATCCTGGTGTGGAGTTCGCTAGCAGGTGTGACTCGGCATAGCTATAGCTGGTCAGGAGGAGCTGTCAGACAGTCAGCTCGTGAGTGAAGGCGTGGCTGGGTGCCGTATTTGTAGTTGAACGCGTGGCTGTCTGCCGAATTTGCAAGTGGTTTGGTGCAGCTGAGACTGAGGTTAGCCTGAGTTTATAGATGCAGCTTGACGTGGAGCTGTGACGACGTCCCCAGCCGGTGCGGTACGTCAGATGGCTGGTCGGCTGGGCTGGAGGTCAGCTGCTCTGGCTGCTGGTGAGGTCGAGTCTGCTGCACCTGGTCAGCGCGAACCTGGCCTGGGCGGCAGAGAGAGCCGTCTACGACGCCGCCAGTAAGATGGACTGGCGTTGATTCCCGTCTGGCAGTGTCAACTGACCCGATTCTGAACGGAAGTAGATTCGGCTGTAATTTGGTTTTGGTGTGGTATGCCTTGTAACATTTAGCCTTGATGTATGGGCATCGCTTTGTGGAATTATTGGAGGTCCAAACAATTCATTGGGTTGGGAAGCAAAGTCATTGATGGGAACTACCCTTACGTCCAGCGTCCTTAATGGTATTGGTTTGGTAAATATTGGTAAATATTGGTTTATCTCGAAGGAGCGGCATGGATATTTGATCACTCAGTGCTTCACAATTAATTGAATGATGTGTTTTCTTAATTCATTTGCTAAGGGCTCAGGGCATGAACCCTGAGCCCTTTATGCATGAGCCCTGGCCCCACCATCCGATCCATATATTCCAGTTCAACTACTGAATTTTGGTCCGAGAGTTTAACGTGCCGTCCTGCACCGACACGGCCGTCCCGGTAGTTCGTCCCCAACCTTATCGTGCCAATTGCCAACTGCCATTCCAGCCGGGGGCTAAATGCGAGGGCGCGAAGCGACTCGAACCCTGTTTTGCCAGGACAGGGGAGACAAGAGCGGGCCAGCGCTCGATCCAACTGAGCTATTTTATAGGTGAACTCATGGAAATATATAGTTTTTTCTTCCGTTTTGATCTGATCGCTATGTGCAACTCAGTTTTGTCTCCGTCACGTGTATTTTATCAATCCCAATTGACCGGCAAATTTCATCACCATCTGAAGCAAAAATGTTGGTTTATCTTTTTGCAAGAAGGCATTTCGTATGGTCTTTTTGCACGTCGGATGTTGGATCCAGCAATTTTCATCCGAGTTATTTCATTTAACTTGGTATTATTCAAAGTGACCTAATTGCTTTCGTACGTATCAGTCAGACAACTATGAAGACCGAACTGGACGCTTACCTCGTAATGGCTTCCAAGCAATGGCATACCAAGGGGGGGCGGGAATGGGGGCAGTCCCTCCCCCTGAAAGCTTGTGAGGCCCCAAGAATCGCGTCGGGTTTTGGAAAAATCATCCAGGCTCACTAAAAATCGCGATGAGGTGCCAAAAAATCCCCCAAATTCACCCGCAAGTCCGCGTTGTGGCCGCGGATCGTGTTCTTTTTACCGACGAAGCAGCAAAAGCATGGTTTGGAGATATTTTACAGATGTCTTTATTGTTCGTGTATGCTTCACAGGCCAAGATGGCGGCTTTGTTGGTGCGGACCACATGCCAGTTGATGAGGAAAACTGTGTACGGGTGTCCAACGACCACCTCTTCAGAATGGCACACATCAACAAGACGCGTCCTCGTCCCTGCGACAAAAAAGTGAACCTCTACACCCTCTCACCGAACGCGACATCGGTGAATGGCACTTTCACCTACTGCAACGGAGTCGGCGGCAACACCTGCAACAAGTACGGGCACCCAGCTGCGCGTCGGCCGGTCCCTCTGCCGCGGATCGGGTAGCTTCTGTCGGTCCCTCTGTTGCGAGTGGGCAGGCTTTTGTTGGGCGCTCTTTCGCGGGTGAGATGGGTTCTGTTGGGAGCTCTGCCGCGGGTGGGGTGGGTTCTGTCGGTCGTTGAGCCGTGGGTGAGGTGGGTTCCATTGGGCGCTCTTCCGCGGGTGGGGTGGGTTCTGTTGGGAGCTCTGTCACGGGTGGGGTGGGTTCTGTCGGTCGTTGAGCCGTGGGTGAGGTGGGTTCCATTGGGCGCTCTTCCGCGGATGGGGTGGGTTCTGTTGGGCGCTCTGTCGCGGGTCCGGTGAGTTATATCAATCGTTGATCCGCGGGTGAGGTGGGTTCTGTTGGGAGCTCTGCCGCGGGTGGGGTGGGTTCTGTCGGTCGTTGATCCGCGGGTGAGGTGGGTTCCATCGGGCGCTCTGCCGCGTGTTGGGTGGGTTCCATTGGGCGCTCTGCCTCGGGTGGGGTGGGTTCTGTTGGGAGCTATGTCACGGGTGGGGATGGTTCTGTTGGGCCCTCTATCGCGGGTAGGATGAGTCCTATCGATCGTTGAGTCGCGGGTGGGGTGAGTTCCATTGGACGCTCTGCCGCGGGTGGGGTGGGTTCTGTCGATCTTTGCGCTACGTGTAGAGTGGTTTCTATTTGGTGATCTGCCGCGGGTAGGGTAAATTCTGCTGGGCGCTCTGCCGCGGGTGGGGTAGGTTCTGTCGATCGTTGTTTCTCCGGTGAGGTGCAGCTCTGTCAGCCACTCATTGTCTCCATACATTGAGCCCCATCAATAATTTCGGGCTTCTCCATCCATGTCAAACATATGCACTAGATGTATAAACTGATGGCCGTTTGAGCAGTGATGTGTGCTTGTATATCGTGGCTCCTCTTTCCACAGTCGCGAAATTGGCAATTCTGAGACAGCGCTCGTGGATGAAGTGATGATCTCCTCGGTTTGTTGCTGTTATTGCGGTATCAGTTAACCATGTTCATCTCAGTGAACGTAACATTTATCTCGCCAAACTTCATATACGTCAAACAAATTATTCCAATGGAAATGCAAACGTTTCACCTCTCCAAAACCTGACAAGTATACGAGATCATTATCCTTGTGTACCAGTCATGAAATCGCCTACATACATGCCCTCTTTCCCCTGTACACAAGCCACGACAGTGACTGTCCGTGTGTGGCATTCATATTGCCATTCGTGATCCATCAGAGCCCATTTTAGAACGCCAACTGAGGGCAGTCCCCAGCCATCGGCAAACTTATTAATATTTTCAGGGGAAAATTCGCCCATCCCAAACCCGATCCAATTCTTCGTTTTTGCGCATATTTTGTCGCTGTCGTCCTCAAGTGAATTTGTCTTAAGATATACCCTGCCAGCCATCCAAACAGCATCCAAGCATGAGCTGGATGACTAGCTGCTGTGTGACGGTTCTGCCGACGGTACGGTTGACTGTTCTATGACAGTTCTGCGGACGGCAGCTGACCGCTGTGCGGCCTGTGCTGCCGGCAGGAGCTTCGCCCTGCAAAAGGTCCCCGAAACCAACATGGTCATGCTGGTGGTGGACGCGCTGTGCCCCTGCGATCGCAAGACCATCAGCATCACATTAGAGGAGCAGGCCTACCCGGACAGCAACGGCAGCGAGTGTGCACGCCTGCGGTTCGAGCGCTACCGCCGCCTGCCCCAGGGCTGCGAGTTCTACCACTCACTGGTGCGTGTCGTGCGGCACCAGCTGGGCTTGTGGTGCCGGCAGCCAGGTCCGACGGCACAGCGCCACGCAAGTAGGTCAAGTCAAGCCAGTGACGCCAGCTAAATGGCGACAATTCAGGAAATGGCTGAATTCAGACAATGGCTGAAAATTCAGAACTGTTCTGCCCGCATGGTATTTAGACATGGTACGTATGACCATGTTGGCGACGTTTTGGCACAACTCGACTGGCTGCCATCAGAACATACGCATATTCACTATTATTTGACACATAGGAAGGTTTTGACAACGTCATACCCCAAAACACTGTCCACGCGTGGCATTCACAGGCGCGACGTGTAATATGGAGCCACGAGGCAGTCTGGTGACATGCATATGCCCCATCTTTGCGAGCAGAGGTGGATAAACACACATTCATACAAACACTGTGTTTAATTTGCTTCCGCAGACCATACGCTAACCTGCCACTTCTCCAATAGAGCCCAAAAGATATGTCGCATGAACAGAGACATCATCACAGTGACCACATAGTACAGATGTATCAGTGTTTGTCGTAGGCGGGATATATCTCTATGCTCCCCCTGCGGCGGAGCCCATGTGCGTGGGGCTGCACAAAAGGACGATGTGCCGACTAGCGATGCTGACCCGTCGTCAATATTTTCAGGTTCCCTGCTAGCATTCCCTTCACATGCGATCTTCACGTAAATGGCATGTTTGCAACAGTTGAATAAAAGGTGGCATACATTTCTGAAAAGGTCGGGCCAAACTAGCGGTACTGCACTAACGGATGCCGTCACATGTCACTCGGGTGTGTTTCAGGAGGAAGGGATCGACATCTGCGGGAGGAGCGCAGCGACTGGCCAACTGCCGGCACTTGCCGCCGGCTGGCACAGTCTGCTGGCCGTGTTGTCAGCCATCTGGCTGACCACGTGAGGAACCGCCGCCCGCACGAGACAATGAGGAGCCGCCTCACCCTGGCCAGGCTGCGCGACAACGCGTCGTTCACGACATACCACGGTGTCGGAGGAGCCGGGGTCGAACTCGAGCCCGGTCGGGACGAGACTGCTCCGAGATGCTGGTCGGCAGTGACGGGACGATGATCGGCCTGAAGGTCGGGATTCGGTGTCGCAGAGGCAGGCTGGTCGGAACTCAGTGTGGCAGAGATCGGCTGGTCGGGACTCGGTGTGGCAGAGGCCGGGCGGTTGGGACGGTGGAGACTGAGTAGGTTGGAACTCAAGTGTGATGGAGGTGACGAGCTCGGGACTCAGTGTGGCGAGGCCAGGTGACCCGGACGGCGGAGGACGAGCACGTCGATACCGCCCAGTCAAGGCGGCTGATATTACATGGCGGTTCAGCCCAGGGCTACCCGCGTCCGTTTATAATCTGCGCCATGATACCGCCCCCGCCCCGCCCCCAGCGCAAGGACACCGCACACCGCTGCACCGGCTGCAGGCCGGACAGATGTTTCCAGTTTCGATCGGCCGCTCAGCCCTGCATCTCCCTATAGCTCATCAGACTGCACCCTTCCCCAGCAGCTGTGTTACGTTCCAACCCGAAGCGAGGGGCACTGCACGTTCGGTAGCATTCCGCCGTAGTAACCCGAGTGAGACTGCACGCGCGTAGGTCATGGATCCATATCAAGGCTGAAGTTTTGTCACGTGGTGCCAGACTGAGGTGGCGTTGTTGCGCCGTTGTTGCCGGTGGCAGGCACAAGCGCGGACAGGAGCTGACACCGCCGCGGCAATTGGTCGGTGACGGACGCGACCCCCGGCGATGGGTGCTGGATAGTTAGCTGGTGTTTGGCATCAGGCGGCCGACCGGGTCCGGCAGGTTGCTGCTGCTGCTGCTGCTGCTGCTGTTGCTGCTGCTGCTGCTGCTGCTGCTGCTGCTGCCGCCGCCGCGGAAGCACGCTGTGCGCTGTCGCGCCGACTGCCGCAGAGGGGCCGCTGGCCGCCGGCAAGTGCAGTAGCGTATAGGAGTATCGAACGTGATTGGCAACATCTAGTCTGGGGTCCCGTCTTCCAACTTAGTGCCTCGTGTATGACGAAGGTGGTGCTTGAGTCCCGACAGTGGCACCTTCCTTGTGATACGCTGCTTGTTTTGTAGGGCGGTCCGGCGCCGCCAGCCAGCTGGACACCGGGCCGGACTGTCGCTGTTCGGTGTTTGTGACGGCCCACCTGAGTTGGACCGTGTAGCTGGGTCACGTGCTGGTTTGTTTTCCGATAAACGGCCGTCGTTCCGTGGCGTTCGTGCGCCCGGACGAATTGTCAGAAGTGGCCAGTTCCCTTCGCTGACCGCAGGACTTGATTAGGATGTGATAAATGTCGACATGGATTTATCTAAACGTATATGTAGTTTCTACAGTTTGAAATTTACGTAGATAGATTTTTATATGTGATTTGTATTCATTTGCTTTGCCAGTTGGATAGATATACAGTCTTCACTGCTAGACGTGCTTCACATCGGTCTTCAATTATGGAGGGAAGGATTTGTGGTGTTCCCTGGCCCCGATTTTTTCCATATGTTTAAGCGTTCACGGCTTGCTAGGGTTGACACCATTATTAAACAACTGCTGTTAGAACATACCAGTGTAATTGCCAAGGAGACCTCTCCAAAAGCATGTCCCTGTTTATCACTAGCCCGTGCTAAGTAACGCAATACACGCAATTGTGCACAGTGACAGCGTGTGCTTGTTTGACTAGCATAAGGACGAAAGCTATAGGCATTTTTATCATATTTGACAGCAGGCTACGAAGAGCGATCCAGCCGCCCAGCTTGGGAGCGAGGTAAACGGTCATGGAGAGCTCAGAACGACGAAGTTCTTTAGTCAAACCAAAGGCTTTACTCAACGTTGAGAATTGGTGGGGCTTGGAACGTAGGCTAAGCTATTAGGGGAAAAGGGTGAGTCAACCAATATTTCCTAAATCTATTTTCTGTGCCATCGCCAAGTATGTAAAACTCCGGTATTTTAACGCCTGCAATTATTAAAGGCTTGGCATCGCTCTCCCTCCCCGCTCAACATGTTTCTTCCTGGTCCTCCATTGTGTTCAGTGCTCATTTGCCCATGCCTGGGGACAGTGGCCCAACTAGCATATGTTTTTTGTTCGGGTAGGGGACATCGGAGGAATGCCTTCTCCCCTGCAATATTCCCTTTCTTTCGGCTGGGGTGCGCTATAATTAGTGCCTATATCACTGGTGTCACTGTGAAATTGATTGGGAGAGCGGTAAATGATCTTTGATGGCCAAAGCTTCCACCAAAACAATTTGTATCTAGTCTACGCCCATAGGCCCAATGGTTAAGCTTCAGCCCGATTGAGGGGGAGAGAATACAATGATTGAATGTGTTAAGTCAGTGATTGAGGGGTCACATTAATGATTGAAGGAGCCAATGGCTTCCCTTAGCGTATGTGAAGTGGCATCCCTGACCTGTATGACACTTCTACAAAGCACAATTTTTGGGTATGAAGTTATACAATGGTTGTGCGGTGCCCTGTCTGTGGACTGCAGGAGTGTCCAGCTGAGGGTTGACAAAATACGCTCTTCCTGGATTTTTGGTGTCCAGAAAATTATTAATTCCATATTATCATCCTCTCATTTTTCACACTTGGAGGTTGAATTGTGCTGTTTGACAATGAGGTCCTCTGTGATAAAGTGCTCGAGATCAGTGTTACCGAGTCGGTCCAACCCCATTTCCCAAGATTCAGGTAAAAATTTCCCGATTTGGGGCCCATTTCCCAAGATCAATGGATTCAAGTGTAAAAATGGTACGTAGGCTCAAATATAAGTGGTGCCTCGCTTAGACATGCTTTCCAACGCATCTCTCACCTGAATTGTCCTCTATTTGTGCGTTCTGTTGAACCGGTATCGAATGTTTTGGGCATTTCACCCAATTTCCGCAGCCAGCAGCGAGTGGTCAAACGTACTTACAGATTCATTTGGATTGTAAGCTCGATTCGCATCCAATAGCGTGATCACACGCCTAGGAAAACACATCCAAAGTTCATAATCATATGTATCACACATCACAGAAATATCACGGGGACCGATCAATCATGTCGGAGACACGACACGAGTCTCTCATCTCTCGCGGCTCGCCTCTATTGGAAACTGGTGCACCCTGCGATGTCCTGCAGCTGTCCTCTATTCTACCATCTCCTCTGCGCCTTTCAGTGAGAGCGCCTCCTTGTCCATGTCCCGGCAGCGGCGCCAGGGGCCGCCGGCGAGGACGTCCTCCATCAGGGCCGCCGGTGGCTCGTACTTGGTGCAGCCGGCTGGGTTGCGCTTGACGGCCTGGCTGGCCAGCATACGGCCCTTGGTGGTTGCCACCGTCAACCGGTTGGTCTGGGCGGTCTTGACACGGTTCATCGTACTGAAGACCCGCTCCACGGAGGCTGTTGAATGGGGCAGTGACATAAGGTCAGCCATGAATTCTGTCAGGAGCGGGAACCGCTTCTGACCGGCGGCGTTGGTCAGCTCCGCCACCTTGCTCCAGAAGACGGGGGGCGTCACACTCTTGACCGCTGCCGTTGCCGCGATCAGTGCAGCGGGGAGCGCGCGCCACTCGTCGTTGATTTCGTCCCGGTCGCTCTCTCTGACCAGGTTCTTGAACCTGGCTAGTAGCGGCGCCAGCGTGCGCGGACGCTGCTCGTCGTGAGCAGGCAGCAGCGCCACCTCCGCGTCCAGCACTCGGAGCTGGGCCAGGATGCCTGTGGCGTCCAGGTCAACCCGCTTCCTGATCTGCCCGCACAAGTCCTTCAGGAAGGCGAGCGCGTCCAGTCGCAGCGTCTTTTCGCCATCGTGCAGAGGCTCCTCCACCAGCATGCTCTCGCATCGTCCGCCCAGTTCGATGCGCTCTAGCGGCATACAGTTTCCCGGGTCGGCAGGGTCGATCTTGTGTAGCGGAACGGACGACATCGCAGTCGGCTTGACGTACAGCGACAGCAGCTCCCGGTCGCCGTCGCTGATGGCGCGGTGCAGACGGTGCAGCTCGAATATCTCCGACTGGAACATCACGTTCAGCCTGTCCACCTTTCGGACGACAAAGTGGACGAACAGCATCATTTGCTTCGTGCCGGACTGCTTCATCCGCTTGCTGATCTCCGCCGCTCTGTCGACCTTGCCCTCCGACGTGTCCGCCTCGGCGCCGAAGAGTAGCTGGAGAGGCTGCCACTGCTCCAGGATGCGACTTAACACCGCCCCGCGCGACAGCCGGCGAGTCATCGCCACCTTAGGGATCTTGTGGCAGGGCGCGTTCACGGCCTCTTGCAGCAGAGCCAGGGTGTCCTGTCTCTTGGGGCTGCGGGCGAAGTAGCTGGCGATGTCCTTCACCAACATCTCTAGCCAACTTGGCAGGCAGCGCGCGGCGTGGCCGGCACACAGTGCCAGCGAGTGGCAGATGCAGCCCATGACGAAGACGTCAGGCACCACCTCCTCCAGGTGTCTGCGGAAGCCGGCATTACCTCCCATCATCGTGGCGCAGTTGTCCAGGCCCGTGGTCATCTATCTCTGACCCCACTTCCTCCACGGATGGGACAACATTAGGGCTTTCTATTCCGAAGCTAACCGTAGTGCCCGTTAACGCCGATTATTTTCTGACAGCGGGGCACCCATCCCCCTCTTCCCTCTGAACGGAAGTTGCTTGGGTGGGACCCTGTTACTGTCGGCACCACCAGCCGCTAACGCATCCGCGCCGAGATCCCCACTTTCCCCAACGACGCGAGTTCCGAGAGCGGTGCTTCCGGAGGAAGGACGTGAACCTCCTGCGCCTCCAGATTCCAGCACGCCAAGACGGAATATGCCACATCGAACGGGTGGTGCGGATGACCCAACCCCGGACGCCGGGGCGAGCGGCTCACCGAAGCCCTGCCTCTCATCATCCACGCTCAAGCCACGTCCTGCTGGTGTGTCTGTTACGCCAGCTGTACATGCAGGCACTGCATCCCTGGTTACCTGAGCGGTCGTTGGTTGCAGCCTGTTATGATGCACTAGAAACGCCTGTCTGCTCCCGTGCAGACGTATCCAGTAATTGACCTCACTCACTCGGTTTCTCTCCAGGTCCCTTTGTCCCTTCCGGGATCACATCCTCCCAGCTTACTCCTCACGGCCTTTGACTGGGTCCGGGTCCCCCATAGCCCCTCGGGTGGACCCGCGAGTTTCCCGAATACCTCCCACACACTTCTGGCACGTGCTCCTGGCAGCCGCACTTCGGGCACCTAACATCTCGCTTGTCACAGTTATACCTCATGTGACCAGGCTGGCCACAGGCGTAACACTTTCGCGGCCTACGCACAGGTCCACTAGACCTGATTCTAGTCTGAACACGGAGCTCTAGTTCGGCTACCCTCCTCTCATAGTCGTCTAAAAATATCTGCAACGAGCCATCTCCGTCGAAACTTTGCATACCAACCATCGCAAACCTGGGCTCCATTCTGCTAGTACCTACTGGGCTTCCACTAGACAGACCTGTGAACACGGCTTATACTCATCACTCGACACTTCCAATATCCAAACGCATCTGGCTCGACTGCATCATGCCACACGCCTCATTGAACGACATATATTCCTCGCCTTGACAAGGCACTCACGATTCCGACGCTGAAAATCGCCTGTTGGTAGCGACGAGTCCTGTCTGTCAGCTGGCGCGTAGACGAGCACTGGAGGCGCCTTGCTGCAGCCTGCCGTTGCTAGGCGACAGCAGCACCCTCACCCGACTCTACCTGGCCGGGTCGCCATCTTGCCATGGCCGTGCACATTCTTCGCGACTCCCGTCAGCTGCCGCGCAACGAGCACTGAAGGTGCTTTGTTGCAGTCTACCGTTGCTAGGCGACAGCAGCACCATCACCCGACTCTTTATCTGGCCGGGCCGCCATCTTCCCATGGCCGTTCTTCTTGTTTGCGACTCCCCAACTCATCTCTTGCATGCCATCCTCTTGTGTAAGTGGCTGTACTCGCGCGTCACACCGAGTCAAGTCATAAGTGTCACTACACACCGTTACGACAGGATTCCGACGACTCAAATCCTCCGCTCCTCAGTCCGCCACAACACTCAATCGAGTCATCTGGTTCCCGTCGTGGAGTCAGACGATCCCACCGCTGTCAATCCCACCGCCGGCGCCAATTGTAGTCGCTGGGTCCGAATTGCAAACACGTATGATCGATTTCAAGTTCACACCGCGCGGGCGGACCGCACGTCCGCCCGCGGCCAGCTTTATTCTCACTCTCCCCGCGGCCGGGGTGTTTCGGCGCGAAACCAACAAGCCAATGGGAAGGCACGCGTCGCCAAGACGACGCGCGGGACCATGGCGTCACCCGTCTACACATATATCTATATATATATATATATATATATATATATATATATATATGTATATATATATATCAATATTCAGCTATCTCTCCGTATTATTAGTTAAATTAACATCAGCTGGTAACAGGGGCGTCGTCATCGGGGGGTGGGGGGAGGGGGAGGGCAGAGGGGGCAGTCACCCCTCCTGCCGTGAGACGCCCCCTCCCCATGAAATTTTAGGAGGCCCCTATCCGGAAATGCACAGGAAAAAAGGTGAGCAAGGAGGCTGACGAGACAGAAGATCATGCTGTCAAGGAGGCCCCAAGACTGGCAACGAGGCTCCCGCGAAATCTAATCAGGTCCTAATAAGAGACGTAGGACAGAGATTGGGAGGAGGTCCCAGGACGAAAAGGATGCCACCGAGACGGGCAGGAAGCCACCCAGGTTAGACAAGAAGGCTTCCGATGGGTGGCAAGATATTTTTAATTTGGAAAACGATGCCCCCACGATGGAAGAGGAGGTCCCTACAATAGAAAATAAGGAATGATAGGATATATTTATCCGGACGCAAGAGGGAGCCCCAAGATGGGTAAGAAGGTCTCCACAGGAATGAGAGAAGGCCACTGAGACCAGCCAGATGAGGCCCATATGTTGGAAGAGGAGGACCCTAGGAGAGAAGATTTGTGACTATGACACAAAAGCACCCTGCTAAGAGGATAATGAGGCTCAAAACACAGGTGACGAGGCCTCCAAGACGTGAGAGGAGACCCCTAATTTGAAAAAGGATTCACCTAGGAGAGGATAGAAGTCCCCAGAAATCAAGAAAGTGCCCACAATTGGCACGGAGGCCCCCGAGATTGCAAAGGAGGCCCCAGGATTGCAAGGGAGGCCCGTGATTGCAAAGGAGGCCCGATGATTACAAAGGAGGCCCCCAGGATTGCAAAGGAGGCCCCCAGGATTGCAATGGAGGCCCCCTGGATTACAAAGGAGGCCCCCAGGATTGCAAAGGCAGCTCCCAGGATTGCAAAGGAGGCCCCCCAGGATTGCAATGGAGGCCCCCAGGATTGCAAAGGAGGCCCCCAGGTTTGCAAAGGAGGCCCCAATACAGGGAAGGAGGCCCCAGAAAATGAGAAGAGGCCCTAAGACGGAAGAGAAAGCCAGCGGATATGAAATGAGGTTTCGGAGACGCAAAAACAGGCCCCAAAACGGGTAGGGCTTCACCAAGATAGAAAAGGACGATCCAGAAATATGGCAGGAGACACCTAACTCGGAAGAGGACGACACAATATTGGAAATGAGCCCCATGATGAATTAGGAGGCCCCTAAAATAGGAGAGAAAGATCATTAGATAAGAGGGATGGCTCCCAGGCGAGAAAGAAGGCTCCAGGACGGGTAAGAAGGTCCCCAGAAAATAACAAGGGAACTGAGATAGGAAAGGTTGCTTGTAATTTGGAAGAGGAGGCACCTGGGAGAGAAGAGGAGGCCACCCTTAAAATGGGCAAAGATCGAATCAAAACGCAGAGCGGGAGGCCCTCAAGACGTGAGAGGAGGCACCTATTTTGAAAAAGAAGGTCTCTAGAAAAGAAAAGAAGGCCCCTACCGGACTCGAGAGGAGTCCCTCAGACGGAATAGGAGGTCTCCAGAGCCGAATGAGGCCCCGAAGACCGGAAGGAGTTCCCACAAAATGAGAGCAGGCCCTTAAGATGGAAGTGGTAGCAGGTATGGAAGAAAGTGAGGTTTCCAAAATTGATGATGCCCTCAAGACGGGTAGGCTTTGCCAGGACAAAGGAGGAGGACCACGAGGCGTGACAGGAGGCCCCTAATTTGGCAGAGAATGCCCCTGGAACATGAGAGGAAGTCCCATGCCATGACAAAGGGGCCCCGGGATGTAGGAGGAGGCCCTCCAAGACGGGAGAGGGGCCATTGAATATGGAGGAGGGTAGGACACGAGAAGACATCCAAAATCGATAAAGAGGCTCCAGGAAATGGGACGAGACCCCTAAGACGCGAGAGGAGGCCTATAATTTGCAAGAAGCCCCTAAGAAATTGTAGGAGTCGTGCCGGGGTACTTGAAAATCACGACATGGTCCCAAAAAGAGCCGGCCGGGGCCCTTGAAAATCACGCTGAGCTTGGAGGTACCAAAAAGTCACGCCCGGACCATAAAAATCACGCTAGGGGCATGACAGGTCGCACCGTTCCTTAACAGTCTCATTGGGACACAAAAGAAGCCGGGACGACGAAAAACAATCCGGACATGGATAATCACTCTGAGGCCCCAACAATGACGCCAAAGCCTCCAAAACGTGTTGGACGCCCAAAAAGTGTCGAGGTCGCTAAAACTCGCGCTAGGGATCCAAGCAAATGACGTCGGGACACAAATGATTACATTGGACTAAAAAAAAGTCGCGTCGCAGCCCTTGAAAATCACACTGGGGGCCCAAAAGGTCACGCCAGGCCTCAAAAGTTGCAGCTGCCCTAACAAATCAATTATCAACCGCAATGTCACTCTACGGGCTCAAAAATCGGGTCAGTCCCCCAAAAACCCGTTGGGCACCGGAAAAAACGTGTCAGGGCATCGATAAAAAAAAATCGCATCGGGAGGCCGAAGAATCGTACCGGGACCCAAAAATATCACAAAGGACCTTTAAAAAGATAGAACTCGATGTCCAAAAAGTTCACACCGAGACTCGATCGAATCGACCCCAGCACCGGCAAATTTAGAACAGGTCCGGAAAAAAATTACCCGCAGGGCTTTTACACCCCGAAAGGTTCCATCGGCTGAAAAAAAAACTCCATCGGTGGCCGCAGTGGCATATCAAAGGGGAAAATGTCCCCTCCCTCCTAAGAGGGACAAGCTCCCATAAATAAGTAAATGTGGATAAATACCTAAGTGCCAATACAAACCAATGTCTTAATGCTTTCTCGACCAGAAGAATCTTCCCGCTGGCCTCTACATTCCAGCGAGCTGGCGGGGCTGGTGCTGAACATATCTGAAGGATATCTACCATTGATCAACCCACTTCTATGTCCACCAAGTCTAACTTAATGTAGTTAGAATCATCACTACTGTTCATCAGTCATTCCCATCAGCCTGATGTCATAAGTACGCTTAAACGATCATTTCTCAGTCCTACTACGACAATTTCGCGAAGGTGACAACGAGAAGTGGTTTCTAATCGCCATCTTAGGGATTTATTTATTTTTATAACATTTGGTGCTGGCTGTAAGGCACCTGGCACGCAAGCTAAAATAATAAATCATCAACGAACAAATTCATGGCAAGAACAAGCATTGAACAACAGTGCATAAATGACAATGCAACAATGCAACAATGGCAATGCATAAATAATGCAAAACCTTCAAATTCCACGCCGTCACTCCCATGGTTTTCGCTGTGCTGCACCGCTTTGTAAATGACGTCGTTGAAAAGGTATTGAAGATGGGAAGCTCTAATCATGCAGGCTGTAATCACAGAAAACAAGTTTGTAGGAAGAAAATGCATTTAAAAACATAGTTCATCCGAATTTGTATGGGGCATCGGTGTTGTTTTGTATGCTTGTGAGGGGCAATTTGCCCCCCAATGTTGGCTTTGCCCCATGTTTCTGAAAATTATTGGGAGACTAGTGGCGTACCTATATTTGCGTCAAGGGGGAGGGTGGGAAACCTATTTGGACGGGGTCCACCTACCCCATTAAAAAATCCTCGGATTTCGACGACTATTTTGTCAAAGGGGACCTTTTTAAATAAAATAATTAGTGATCAACTGAATTGTCCTATGGAGGGGCCTAATCTATCACTCGTTTCTGATTCGTCGGATTTCAACCCAAACTCCCCAACCCTGTTAGAATGTTTTCTTTTGGTATCTCTTGATAAGTCACCTCACACTGCTGAAATTACACCTATGCCAATCAATTTAAAATGTAGAATTTCCCAATGTCAGACATTCCAGTTCATAGCGCCCGGTCGCCACGACGCCAACGTTCGTGCACATGCACACCCACCTTGCGCATTCGGCGCATTCGCAACACTTCGTGCGATGCTACAGTTTCTGCTAGGCCTCCTACGTTTAACTGCTGCCACATGATAGACTTGCGCCATATTTGACGTGATGGAATGCTTCGTATGGACGTTCGCTGCCAAAATTCGAGTCATTAAATTCGATCATTAGTTCCCTACTTCCAACATTTTATGGTGGTTAAGAAATGCGGATACCAGCTGAGCTTTGATGCACCTCATACCATTGATTAAATATGCTCCCAGATTGGCCACCGAACCGAGGCCCTGCCTCAGTGTTCTTTTTTGGACCCGTTTCGTCTTTCTTCGTCTACGGATGTGTCTTAGGGCTTCAATCCATGTTTGTTAGGAGCCCAACACATTTTAGAAACCCCTGCTCGTTTAAGGGTTTTGTTGATTTTTTTTGTGCACCGATAACTTTTTTTAGGTGTCGGGGCGCTTTCAAAGATCCCGATGTGTTTATTTAGTGTTCGGTCTTTTTGTTCGTCTTGGGACCATGCTGCTTTTTGCGGCCCCAGCCTCTTTTTCAGGCCCTTGTGCGGTCGCATGGCCCCTGTATGCCTTGAGAGCTTCTGGTGTATTTTTAAAGCTCCCGGTATGTTTATTTAGGGCTGCAACGCATGTTTTAAGGCCCTGTCGCTTTTTGCGAGACTGCGCGCTTTGGAGGGCCAGTTGCACTTTCGGCCCCCGTTGTGCTCTTAGGGTCCCGCTGTGTTTATTTGGGGCTTCTGGCGCATATTTGTGGGCCCCAGTACAATTTTGGGGCTTCGGTGCGACTTGTCTGGATCCCAGCGCGACTTATCGCGCCCAGGCGCATGGTCCCGGGGACCCGACACCAGCGTTCTGGGCTCAACGCGCTTTTTTGTGGATCTCTTCTGAATTTTCTTTAAAGTCCGAATCCCCGCCTGACTTTTCGAGCCCCTGGCGCCATTTTTTGTACCTCACCTCGATTTTTTT
Organism: Ashinkailepas kermadecensis; assembly: GCA_034440615.1. Classification (NCBI taxonomy): domain Eukaryota; kingdom Metazoa; phylum Arthropoda; class Thecostraca; family Neolepadidae; genus Ashinkailepas; species Ashinkailepas kermadecensis. The sequence goes on from JAOTOM010004824.1 coordinate 213,280, forward strand.
TTCGAGCTCCGGTATGTTTTTCTGGGCCGTACGCGATTTGTGAGGGCATCTGATCATATGTTCAGCGCTCCAGAGCCATTTTTCTGGCCCGGACAAGTATTTTTTTTAATCCGTCCTTATTTTGGAAGGCTCCGGCTTGATTATTTTGGGGGATGCCGATGCGATTTTTGGGGTCATACTGTGCTTGTGTGGGGCCCTAGAGGCCAATTTTTGGGAGCCCCGACGTGAATGTCTGATGCCTAGACCAAATTTTTCGGACTACCGATGGGAATTGTGGGTCCCGAACGCGATATTTGGTGAACCGGTTCGAGTTTGCGGGGCACGTTGTACTTAGCTGTAACCCCAACGCAATCTTGGCGGTTCCTGTTGCAGATTTTCGGGCATCGGGGCGAGTTTTCTAGGCCCGCCGTATTTATCGGGTCAGCCCACTACGCGAATTCTGGTGGACCGACGCGAATTTTTGTGGCCCCAGCGCGACTTTTTGGGGCCCCGGCACGATTTTGGGAGCTTATCCCTCATAGGAGGGAGGGGACATTTTCCCCTTTGATATGCCACTGCGGCCACCGATGGAGTTTTTTTTTTCAGCCGATGGAACCTTTCGGGGTGTAAAAGCCCTGCGGGTAATTTTTTTCCGGACCTGTTCTTAATTTGCCGGTGCTGGGGTCGATTCGATCGAGTCTCGGTGTGAACTTTTTGGACATCGAGTTCTATCTTTTTAAAGGTCCTTTGTGATATTTTTGGGTCCCGGTACGATTCTTCGGCCTCCCGATGCGATTTTTTTTTATCGATGCCCTGACACGTTTTTTCCGGTGCCCAACGGGTTTTTGGGGGACTGATCCGATTTTTGAGCCCGTAGAGTGACATTGCGGTTGATAATTGATTTGTTAGGGCAGCTGCAACTTTTGAGGCCTGGCGTGACCTTTTGGGCCCCCAGTGTGATTTTCAAGGGCTGCGACGCGACTTTTTTTTAGTCCAATGTAATCATTTGTGTCCCGACGTCATTTGCTTGGATCCCAAGCGCGAGTTTTAGCGACCTCGACACTTTTTGGGCGTCCAACACGTTTTGGAGGCTTTGGCGTCATTGTTGGGGCCTCAGAGTGATTATCCATGTCCGGATTGTTTTTCGTCGTCCCGGCTTCTTTTGTGTCCCAATGAGACTGTTAAGGAACGGTGCGACCTGTCATGCCCCTAGCGTGATTTTTATGGTCCGGGCGTGACTTTTTGGTACCTCCAAGCTCAGCGTGATTTTCAAGGGCCCCGGCCGGCTCTTTTTGGGACCATGTCGTGATTTTCAAGTACCCCGGCACGACTCCTACAATTTCTTAGGGGCTTCTTGCAAATTATAGGCCTCCTCTCGCGTCTTAGGGGTCTCGTCCCATTTCCTGGAGCCTCTTTATCGATTTTGGATGTCTTCTCGTGTCCTACCCTCCTCCATATTCAATGGCCCCTCTCCCGTCTTGGAGGGCCTCCTCCTACATCCTGGGGCCCCTTTGTCATGGCATGGGACTTCCTCTCATGTTCCAGGGGCATTCTCTGCCAAATTAGGGGCCTCCTGTCACGCCTCGTGGTCCTCCTCCTTTGTCCTGGCAAAGCCTACCCGTCTTGAGGGCATCATCAATTTTGGAAACCTCACTTTCTTCCATACCTGCTACCACTTCCATCTTAAGGGCCTGCTCTCATTTTGTGGGAACTCCTTCCGGTCTTCGGGGCCTCATTCGGCTCTGGAGACCTCCTATTCCGTCTGAGGGACTCCTCTCGAGTCCGGTAGGGGCCTTCTTTTCTTTTCTAGAGACCTTCTTTTTCAAAATAGGTGCCTCCTCTCACGTCTTGAGGGCCTCCCGCTCTGCGTTTTGATTCGATCTTTGCCCATTTTAAGGGTGGCCTCCTCTTCTCTCCCAGGTGCCTCCTCTTCCAAATTACAAGCAACCTTTCCTATCTCAGTTCCCTTGTTATTTTCCGGGGACCTTCTTACCCGTCCTGGAGCCTTCTTTCTCGCCTGGGAGCCATCCCTCTTATCTAATGATCTTTCTCTCCTATTTTAGGGGCCTCCTAATTCATCATGGGGCTCATTTCCAATCTTGTGTCGTCCTCTTCCGAGTTAGGTGTCTCCTGCCACATTTCTGGATCGTCATTTTCTATCTTGGTGAAGCCTTACCCGTTTTGGGGCCTGTTTTTGCGTCTCCGAAACCTCATTTCATATCCGCTGGCTTTCTCTTCCGTCTTAGGGCCTCTTCTCATTTTCTGGGGCCTCCTTCCCTGTATTGGGGCCTCCTTTGCAAACCTGGGGGCCTCCTTTGCAATCCTGGGGGCCTCCATTGCAATCCTGGGGGGCCTCCTTTGCAATCCTGGGGCTGCCTTTGCAATCCTGGGGGCCTCCTTTGTAATCCAGGGGGCCTCCATTGCAATCCTGGGGGCCTCCTTTGCAATCCTGGGGGCCTCCTTTGTAATCATCGGGCCTCCTTTGCAATCACGGGCCTCCCTTGCAATCCTGGGGCCTCCTTTGCAATCTCGGGGGCCTCCGTGCCAATTGTGGGCACTTTCTTGATTTCTGGGGACTTCTATCCTCTCCTAGGTGAATCCTTTTTCAAATTAGGGGTCTCCTCTCACGTCTTGGAGGCCTCGTCACCTGTGTTTTGAGCCTCATTATCCTTTTAGCAGGGTGCTTTTGTGTCATAGTCACAAATCTTCTCTCCTAGGGTCCTCCTCTTCCAACATATGGGCCTCATCTGGCTGGTCTCAGTGGCCTTCTCTCATTCCTGCGGAGACCTTCTTACCCATCTTGGGGCTCCCTCTTGCGTCCGGATAAATATATCCTATCATTCCTTATTTTATATTGTAGGGACCTCCTCTTCCATCGTGGGGGCATCGTTTTCCAAATTAAAAATATCTTGCCACCCATCGGAAGCCTTCTTGTCTAACCTGGGTGGCTTCCTGCCCGTCTCGGTGGCATCCTGTTCGTCCTGGGACCTCCTCCCAATCTCTGTCCTACGTCTCTTATTAGGACCTGATTAGATTTCGCGGGAGCCTCGTTGCCAGTCTTGGGGCCTCCTTGACAGCATGATCTTCTGTCTCGTCAGCCTCCTTGCTCACCTTTTTTCCTGTGCATTTCCGGATAGGGGCCTCCTAAAATTTCATGGGGAGGGGGGCGTCTCACGGCAGGAGGGGTGACTGCCCCCTCTGCCCTCCCCTCCCCCCACCCCCGATGACGACGCCCCTGTTACCAGCTGATGTTAATTTAACTAATAATACGGAGAGATAGCTGAATATTGATATATATATATATATATATATATATATATATATATATATATATATATATATATATATATATATATATATATATATATATATATATATATATATATATATATGTATAGATATATGTGTAGACGGGTGACGCCATGGTCCCGCGCGTCGTCTTGGCGACGCGTGCCTTCCCATTGGCTTGTTGGTTTCGCGCCGAAACACCCCGGCCGCGGGGAGAGTGAGAATAAAGCTGGCCGCGGGCGGACGTGCGGTCCGCCCGCGCGGTGTGAACTTGAAATCGATCATACGTGTTTGCAATTCGGACCCAGCGACTACAATTGGCGCCGGCGGTGGGATTGACAGCGGTGGGATCGTCTGACTCCACGACGGGAACCAGATGACTCGATTGAGTGTTGTGGCGGACTGAGGAGCGGAGGATTTGAGTCGTCGGAATCCTGTCGTAACGGTGTGTAGTGACACTTATGACTTGACTCGGTGTGACGCGCGAGTACAGCCACTTACACAAGAGGATGGCATGCAAGAGATGAGTTGGGGAGTCGCAAACAAGAAGAACGGCCATGGGAAGATGGCGGCCCGGCCAGATAAAGAGTCGGGTGATGGTGCTGCTGTCGCCTAGCAACGGTAGACTGCAACAAAGCACCTTCAGTGCTCGTTGCGCGGCAGCTGACGGGAGTCGCGAAGAATGTGCACGGCCATGGCAAGATGGCGACCCGGCCAGGTAGAGTCGGGTGAGGGTGCTGCTGTCGCCTAGCAACGGCAGGCTGCAGCAAGGCGCCTCCAGTGCTCGTCTACGCGCCAGCTGACAGACAGGACTCGTCGCTACCAACAGGCGATTTTCAGCGTCGGAATCGTGAGTGCCTTGTCAAGGCGAGGAATATATGTCGTTCAATGAGGCGTGTGGCATGATGCAGTCGAGCCAGATGCGTTTGGATATTGGAAGTGTCGAGTGATGAGTATAAGCCGTGTTCACAGGTCTGTCTAGTGGAAGCCCAGTAGGTACTAGCAGAATGGAGCCCAGGTTTGCGATGGTTAGTATGCAAAGTTTCGACGGAGATGGCTCGGTGCAGATATTTTTAGACGACTATGAGAGGAGGGTAGCCGAACTAGAGCTCCGTGTTCAGACTAGAATCAGGTCTAGTGGACCTGTGCGTAGGCCGCGAAAGTGTTACGCCTGTGGCCAGCCTGGTCACATGAGGTATAACTGTGACAAGCGAGATGTTAGGTGCCCGAAGTGCGGCTGCCAGGAGCACGTGCCAGAAGTGTGTGGGAGGTATTCGGGAAACTCGCGGGTCCACCCGAGGGGCTATGGGGGACCCGGACCCAGTCAAAGGCCGTGAGGAGTAAGCTGGGAGGATGTGATCCCGGAAGGGACAAAGGGACCTGGAGAGAAACCGAGTGAGTGAGGTCAATTACTGGATACGTCTGCACGGGAGCAGACAGGCGTTTCTAGTGCATCATAACAGGCTGCAACCAACGACCGCTCAGGTAACCAGGGATGCAGTGCCTGCATGTACAGCTGGCGTAACAGACACACCAGTAGGACGTGGCTTGAGCGTGGATGATGAGAGGCAGGGCTTCGGTGAGCCGCTCGCCCCGGCGTCCGGGGTTGGGTCATCCGCACCACCCGTTCGATGTGGCATATTCCGTCTTGGCGTGCTGGAATCTGGAGGCGCAGGGGGTTCACGTCCTTCCTCCGAAAGCACCGCTCTCGGAACTCGCGTCGTTGGGGAAAGTGGGGATCTCGGCGCGGATGCGTTAGCGGCTGGTGGTGCCGACAGTAACAGGGTCCCACCCAAGCAACTTCCGTTCAGAGGGAAGAAGGGGATGGGTGCCCCGCTGTCAGGAAAGAATCGGCGTTAACGGGCACTACGGTTAGCTTCGGAATAGAAAGCTCTGATGTTGTCCCATCCGTGGAGGGAGTGGGGTCAGAGATAGATGACCACGGGCCTGGACTTCCCCCGAGTGTACCGCCAACTGTGTTGCGACGATCGAGTCGGGTTAAGCGAGCGAGCTCCTGGTTGGGTGTTGTTAGAATAGTCGTTAGTTACAGTGTAAATGTGTGTATGATGTGAGGTTGCGCGATGTTACATTAAGACGCTAGTTTACGAATTGTTGTTAGAACAGCCGCTGGTTGCAGTTTAAAACGTGTGTGATATGAGCACCTGGTTGCGCGATGTAGAATAAGATGCTAGTGTACCAATTGTTATAACGCGTCGTGCGGAAAATGAGGATCCCGCCGGGGATGCCTTAGTGGATGGGCGGTTTGTTTCGGGTCTACACCACATTGTGAAACTGTGTAATGTCTGTGCGGATTGTGGAACGCTTCAGTCGTTGGGGCGCCTATGGCGAGTGCTAGATGCCTTGTGCTGAAATCTAGTGCGTACCCTATTAAGACTTACGACGGTCTTGCGCAGTCGTGACATCAGTCTTTGTGTTGCGGATAAACCCGTTGCCATGCTGCTGACGACCACTTGTGGCGATAGTTCGAACAGCGTGGCGATACATCGTGTGCCATTTCGCTCCGGTGTCATGTCTTGGTCGTGAGCGTTGAGTGCGTGTGCACTCCTTTTTTCAAGGTTTATGGGGTGTATACGGGTGACGTCATGGTCCCGCGCGTCGCCTTGGCGACGCATGCCTTCCCGTGGGCTTGTTGGTTTCGCGCCGAAACGCCCCAGCCGCGGGAAGTCATAATAAATCTGGCCGCGGGCGGACGTGCGGTCCGCCCGCGCGGTGTGAACTTGAAATCGGTCATACGTGTTTGCAATGTGAACCCAGCGACTACATATATATATATATATATATATATATATATATATATATATATATATATATATATATATATATATATATATATACATATATATATATATATGCATATATAGGATATATATATATATATATATATATATATATATATATATATATATATATATATATATATATATATATATATATATATATATATATGTATATATTTAACGGTGAGAGTCACCATATTCAAAAGTCCCGAGTAAATCGAACCCAGTGCATCGATTGGTGAATGTTTGATGAAATTCGGTTCGGTAGTTTCGGAGAATGGGCACGGGAACAACCCAGGGCAACAGAGTAGACACCCACGCAGATCGGGCATGGATTTATTTGCGATTATGCAAATCTTGCGCATAAAATACAAATCCGGAAATTTATCAAACGGGGTGTTCAGGGTACCGATTCGTTTGGATTGGCTTATGCGTAGAGGATAGCGGTATGTTGCTTAATTTACTTCGCTGCACCACTTGTTTGAAGGCTGACACTTCTGATACCGGCAAGGAAACCTTCAGTCCCATGTGCAGCCGGGGTGGAGCCTGGTGCTTGTTCATTCTGCAAAATGCACTAGGTACAACCACTTGCGCATAAATACCTAGGTACCGACCTTACGGCCTGTATACGGCCTTGGTAATAACTGAACTCATCCCGTGCTTTTCATATTCTGCACCTTTTATTTTGATAGGTGAACCCAGTGCCATATACAGAAGGGTGAGCCTTTATTTGTGTGGAAAATAGACGAATGTTAATGTGGAAATCTTGTTTTATTGTTGCTTCCTAATACATCTAGTCTGCAAAATGTGGCACATGGACTCTGTATGCCTGGATTTGCTTGGCTGCATGTCTCATAGGTACCTACCCATATACCTCAACCTTTGGGTTTGCAACTGCATTCCTCAATTCTAGCCATGCAGACTTGGATTGTCTGACAGTAGCTATCACTCTAATATGGAAAGGAAGAGCACATGACATTTTTGGAGAAGGCCTAACATAGTATTTGTAAGTTATGTATACTACATCCATGCTCCCTTGTCCCTATGCACAGAGTGGGAAACTTACTTTCCGGGTTGGGAGTCGGAGTGCGTCCCGATTTCTTCCGGAGTACATTTTCATGGACATTATTTTTATGCATGGAATCTGTTTACCAGTAACCGACCAGAAAAACCTAAATCAGTACCTACATAATATGCATAAGTAATATCATTCTCATTTTGGGTCAAATCAAATGCCAAAACATACAAACAAAGAAGTGAACAATGGATGGCACCGCCCGGCAGTGACCCGTAATAATCGGCACTGTTTCGTTTCTTATAACTCACAGGAGAAATATGTTTTCCTTTCACTGTTGGTCTCAGTACAAGGCTAGCCATATGAAAAACAAACAAAAATACTTCACACTTCACCCTCAGCTCAGAGCGCATACCTACCTACGCAGCCAATTTCCCATGTAATACGAACGCTACTCCGCTACCGCACATGCCACAGTTGGATGTGATCAAAGCAAAGGATCAGTCAAGGTCTTGTGTTTACTGTTAACTTGTGTGGACACTGTTAACCATGTGTTCAAAGTTGCTAATGGTTATGACGTCATATACAAAATACCTTGCATTGATTGGTTCACAGACAGATTTCAGAACAGAAAACGCTAACGCAGCCAATTCTGATCGATGGCCTCCGGTGCTCCGGAGAACATCTCTTAAAACTGTCAAAGTTTCCCACTATAGGGTGGGAGGAAGTTCCTCCCACTTGCGTTCCTCCGAGGAACGCAAGTATTCCGAGATGCGGCTCCAGAGCCGGAGAACAGTGTTCTAAGTGCGCATGCGCATTATCCTGCAAGTTGCTGTTGGCGCGTTGTTGTCGGCAATTCCGGTGGTTGAGATTGATGGAGTGTGTGAAGATGTGGTCCGGCTGCTGACTGCTACAAAAAGTGATTAGTTTGAGTGGTGACCGTAAGTGGAATAACCAGCGTTTTTTTTTGGGTGTCGTTCTGTGTTTGTTTTTATTGATATCTTTGTTCCCACATTTGTGTCGGATTACATGTAAAGCCCATCCTATCCAGTATGAACCCGGAGTGCAAAAATGTTTTCAGAGATAAAATCTCTTAAGAAGTGCCTTTATTCCCACCCTGCCTATGCATGTCCCTGCCCACCTTGGCATGTATGTACCTAGGTACTACACCTCTGATTGTGGAGAAGTCCTGCAAAACTTGAGTGTTGGTACAATTGAAGCTCCTTCATGCTGACATCCTTTTCAGATGATGGAAATTATTGCATGCTAGAGCATACAGTACATATCACAATCACATCACTGTGATATTTTAGGCAATAATTATGTACCCAATTTCCTTCTCCTGCCTACCTATTCTGGAAAATTTGCAACATTGCCCTATACATTATTCCTGAATGTTCAACACCCCTCTAAGGTGCTTGCAGATCAGGTTTAGGGGATATTCATGTGGTACTGGACAGCATTTAGTGCCTGCCATCAGTTTGTCTGCATTGAGAACCATGATGAGATGTACATAAATATATTTATAAACATAAGCTTTTAATCCATCCCACTCATTGCCCCAACATGTGGCAGTAGGCCAGACTGCAAAGTATGGTACTTTCAATGAGGTCTTGTCTATGTGGGAAATCAGCCAGTGATGTGGCTGGTGGTGCTTAGCGTGGAAATGGATACCTGGCATGGATGGTGTGATAATTCACTGACACTTCACACATGACTTCAAAAATCACAAGAAGAAGAGAATCACAACAGTTTGAGAAACAAAAAGGGCAAAAATATACAACCACTGCTGCCATTTCAGTGTCCCATGCTGTTTGAAATAGCAGGATAGGGAGTTCAGAGGCCAATTTCACTAACATGATAAGCAGTATATTCACACTGAATTTGGTGTGAATACACCTTTAGGTAATCTTATTTAAATGTATTTAATTTAAGAAGATTTATTTCATTAAATATATTTAATCTTATTTGATATTTAAGTCACCAACAGCTGACTGGCAGTTAGCTGACAGCGACTTAAATGTCTTGTTGATATAAAGATATAAAGAAAGTGTGAGGGGTAATACTTGAAGATTACCTAAAGGTGTATTCACATCAAATTTGGTGTGAATACACAGCCTGTGGTGTTAGTGAAATTGGCCTCAGAATGTTTATGCTTTAATAAAGGCATAAAGACCTAAAAGATCAGTGCAACTATGAGCCACAAGGGCCCTTCTTGGTTGCACTCTGTACACTGAACCAGTTGTCCACCAAATGTGTTGATCAACTCTCCCTGCAATACAGAAAAACAAGCCCCCTATTCTTATAATGATTGTCTATGCTGTTCTTAAAGATGTTCAGTGTGTTGCTACTGACAATGGTTTCTGGCAGTTGGTTCCAGTGTTCTACTACCCTGTTCTACTACCCTGTCTTAACCTTGTCCTGCTGTGATTAACTTTAATTTTGAATTGATGATCTCTAATTGCATCATTTCTGTTAAATTCAAACAGTTCCCTGGGATAACCCTGTTCCTGACCATGAACAAATTTAAAGACCTCGATGAGATCTCTTCTCAGCCTTCTATATCTAAGTGAAAACATATTCAATTTCTTCAATCTTTCCTCATATGCCAGGTTGCCCATACCATTCACCATTTTTGTTGCCCTCTTTTGTACTCTCTCTAAAAGCCAATAATAATGTAGTATGTTCATTTTTGTATTGATTTGATGCAAAAGATGTGTCTGTAAAAATGATGCTTGCCTTAAGCCTCTTGATTTTCTTACCTCATGTTCTTTTTTGCATTTAGTGCATGTATTTAATCTCCCCTTTTGCCCTCCAAGTGCACTATGGTGAGGATTTTCCACCTGTTGGTGTGCCTCATCAAGCTATTTGCCATACTTTGCAGTCAGGGTGGTAGGTCTGACTTTGAAAAATAATAAGCTTTTAACATTTGCAATGCCATATTTTGATAGGGGACGGGTGGTCTAGGGGTAAGATGTTCGTCTCACAATCGAAAGGTTGTGGGTTCGAGTCTCGCCTGTCGCTACTCTTCGCCCATGACCAATCGGCGTGAGAGATTGGCGACACTACATGACTCAATGGTTGACGTGTCGTAAAACCAATAACCAGCCATATTTTGATGTGATTGATCCTTTATAGAAGCTTTGTTTGTGATAGACAGTCTAAATTGCATTCAAACACCATACATATATAAATTTAATTTATGGTTCATCCAAGCTGTTCTTGACATTTCAAACGCTGCTGACTTCAGAATTAGGGGACGAGTGGTCTAGGGGTAAGATGCTCGTCTCACGATCGAAATGTTGTGGGTTCGAGTCTCACCTGTCGCTACTCTTCGCCCGCGACCAATCGGCGTGAGAGATTGGCGGCGCTACATGACTCAACGGTCGACGTATCGTAAAACCAATAACCAACCAACCGACTTCAGAATTACAGGCAGCCCACACTGGTGTGATGTTTTTAGTATCAGACTGTGTGATATCACTTCTCATGATCAATACAACCTGATAGTGGCTTAATCAGTGGTGATTGATGGAATCTAAGCATATATTACATCACTGATAGATCAGGTTTTACTAATGGAGGTGGAGGCATAATTTTGAGAGGGTGCCATTTCACCAAAGGGTTACTTTCAGCCGAAAATTTCTGGCACATGGATATGGGTACACTTCAAGTCTTTTGCATGGGGCATATTTTCTACTAGATCCTTGTCAAAAAAATGTTGTGATGAACGACTAGGTGTGCTCAATTCTACCCATAGAGATGCCTTTGGCTGAAAAATTGTCATGGGGCTTTGAGGTTTACCTTTGCTTTGACAGTGTTGAGTGATTTCCAATGAAAAGGTTAGGGACAGTAATGTGAAGTGACATGACAGCATGCAGCTGATGTTTGTGTGATGTTAGGAAAAGTTCTGAAGCTGAAATGTGTTTCATTGAACTTCAAAGCAAAAGTGTAGATGCAGGGCACAGAATTTCTTGAACTTTGGAAAGAGCCAAAGTGCAATTAATTAGAGGTAAAATGTGAGTTTTAGGTATACAACCAAAGTGGGCTATATAACCTTTGCAGTTGATGCATCCCTAAACTACAACCAAAGCATGTGTGGGAGATTCTGCACCAATGGCCATGGATTCTTATTTGGTTGGGGGGGGGGGGGGGGCAGCAGAATGGATTTTTTTAAAGACTTGATATGTACCATGCCATGCTGTAGGGTTAATGCTAAAATTCACACTTTTCTTGTTGAAACTGCCATTTATGCCCTGTTTCCCTGAAGCAGCCATCCTGGTCGTCATACCATTGTTTTTGTACTCCTTGGTCCTTGCATTGGTCATGCTGATTTTCCAGACAAAATGCACCACCATGCCCAACAATTTCCAGCTGGAATTGCTGCCTGCCCCATAGTTCTGACATCTCTGGGCATGCATTTTGGTGGTATAAAACAGGTTGATATTGTATCTGAGTCCTGACAGTAAGTTCGGTATTGGTAAAGCTTGTCCTGTGTTATCAGATATCAAGCTTTTCAGAAAAAGAAGTGGTGAAGCTAATCAGAGGAAAATATAGTATTCACAAGATATAATATGAAAGAAAAAACTTCAGCCTGTCATCAGAATTAGAGTTTGGTCTCCAGTACCGCCTGAATTTCCCTTACCTTAATTTTGCTAAATTTGTATTTAGCTTCAGGTGCTGCAAATGAAGAAAATATTGTGGCAACTCATTCCTTAATGTGATAAAGATGATGTGACAACTCATTCCTGTGGCAAATGTGTACTTTTCAGTTGACAAATGACTACAGCCATTCATTGTCAAATCCAGAGAAACTATTGTTATCAACAGGATTTTGCACAGCTGGAAGCATTTCATATACTTTAATGAGATGGTCCTGGTTGTGAGTCACTGTGATCCTAATTACTGGCACTAGGAGTGTATAGAATGTGCTGTTGTAAATTGCCCTCAATATCTTGCATGTCTGTTTGATTTGAGATTTCGTGATGATTTCTTTGCATTCAAATGCATATGTTTTTGTCAGTTATGTTTCAATGTTTGCACATAAATGATTAACTGAATACTATATTTTTTTTATAAGTCAAGTGCATTGCTAGCATTTAAGGCTAGCAATGGTGGGAAATGGATCAAATTATAATTGTTGACATATCATGATGCTCCTTATTTCAGGTAAAGCAGCAAAATGGCTGATGCTGCTCAGGAACGTGTGCAGAATTCTATGACTGTTATGGTTGATGATATAGATAAGAGCTATCTAAGGAAAATGCAGGTATGTATGCTGTCGCTATATTGCTCAATGCTTGTGTCATATATATTCTTGTCAGATAAGTATGTATGTCAGATAAGTATGTATGTCAGATAAATGACAACAACAGATATGACTGATCTGATTACTTTGTGTTTAGATTGAAGACTTAACGATCGCAGTGCGGCATAACGTCGTATCCCTCATGGGGCTGGCGCAGGGCCTACTTTAACGTGCACCCATTTGGACACCCAGTTGGCGAAGATGGACACCCAATCACCCGAAAATGGACACACAGTGAAATCGGGCCGTCAAGCCCAATTTCACTGTTCGCAATGGTACGATGAGTTACTTCGGAAAATTTGCCTATGCGAGTTACAATTTATGGCCGCAATTGTATGGCAAGGTATATTAATGAATGACAATTCGATGCCATACAACGGAATTCAACCGTCACAGTACCAGCCAATCTCATAGTTGCCTCGTAAAGGGTGATTGTGGAAGTTGGGTTGGCCGCCCGGCAATGCGAAGTGAGCTCGCTGGCGGATCCAAACTTCCAAACGCTCGAAACGATCCTTCCAAACGCTCCAAAATGGAGTCTAATATCGTTTCCATACACGCCTTTCGGCGTACAATTTAGCACTATATGCCCCTGACGCAGTTAAAAAATACCCCCCCCCCCCCGGCCGTCGGCTGAGATCGTGCAGACAACCTGCTCAGCTCCCATCCCCTGGTCATCGGTTGAAATCTCTCTAAAACAAAATTCCGCCTCCCCGAGCGTCGCCAGTCGGAGACCACGGTTTACCCCTCCCCAACCAAAAAGAAGACAAACACACAGAGGCTGGTTCCTCCAGTGTTCCGACGGCCGTGCCAGCTCTTATTACGTGATTAACCGACGCTCGAAGTCGCCTCGGGCGGTTTGCGCTCGCCCTAGTGCTGTCAGTCAAGCGACAGAAGCCGGAGGGGGAGGACCGTGAAGAGGCATGAGACAAAGTTGGACTACTTCACAAAAAAAGGTGAAAGGATTCAGAGCTCGGTGGATAATAAAGAGTTTGAACGTGCAGTTTCAGATGGTTTGCACCTCTAGTGCAAATTTAGGCACCATCCTGGGGCTCTGGCACCTCTCTTCATAGAACTCATGAGAGCAACCTTCGGGGCGCCAACTCTTCAGAATGTATGCGCCCTCCTGGGCCAGGCGAGCGCCTATTTACGTCGCAATAGTCTGTATTTTAGTTCCCCAAGTACTTGGGATGTGTGCCCTGGGGGTTTCAGGGTATTTCAATGTCTTAATCCTGATACTGACTTAGAACGTGGAAGATTGTTAGGGGGCATAAATGGCCGTCAAATGTGTCCCCATTTTCAAAAAAAATATTGATCAGTCACGAAATTATACATGAACAACAACGTGTTTTCCTTATAAGCCTCTGCTTTTACTTGTAATCTAATCTGAGGTCTTGGTATTTGTCTTTGATAATTTAGATATACACTCAGTATATCTAACTTTTGACTGTGTATTGTGCCACTCAGTATAACTAACTTTTAACTGTGTATTGTACGATTTGTTTATGAGATGTTTCAGTGTACCTATGAAACCACATTGATACGAGGTTGTTAGATATACACTCAGTATGCCTATTTTTACGGTATATTGTACAGCTTGTTCATGGCATGTTTCAGTGTACCTATAATAACCGAATTGAGACGAGGTTGTTACCCGACTAACCGGCCTTAGCTCCGTAACATTAACACTCGCACGTCCGGCGGTCCGCGCCAACTTCGCATGTCCGGGGGGGGGCAGATGTCTGCCCCCCCTAAGATCCCCTAAAATATATCAATCGACACGTCTTGGCGATGCAAGCACAATGATGGTAATTTCAGCCTTCTAGCTCAATGCAGTGCGATATAATGCGCAGAAATGTGCTAGTGATTTCAGGTGACCTCATCTGACCTTGGTGAGGTTACTGAGCAAAAATGTCAGCGGTAGCATTGCGAATAGCTTCTAACTACACGCCATAACCGTTGGAGGTCATTCCGAGAGCAAATATGTAACCAGGAAACATTTGTATATTTTACCATAGGCCTATAATGGGGAAGCCATGGCCGCGACCTGACCGCAGGTCAACGCTACGAAAAAACCGTGATATACATATTATAGTCCCTGATAAGATCATGACGTGATATAAGTTTGAAATCAATCGCCCAATTATTGTGGGAGTGATGCCACCTAGACCTCCGAGGGATGTTGGGTCACTTCGCCTGACCTGGTGACCTGACTTGAGATGACCCAGGGTCAACAAATTTTGAGGACATGCGGAAAAGACCAATGAGCAGCCATGCGAGGTTTGGCCTTCCTAACCCGATTAGTATGGCGGCAATGTAGGAAAAACCGCAGGGGGGGGGGGGCAGATATCTGCCTCCCCCGGACGTGCGCGAGTTAAGGGACTGTATCTCCATTGTTTACTCGGATGTGCACTCATCAATTTTCGGATTATATGCCAAATTCCACAGCGATATCTTGAACGGTTTAGGAGTTACATAAAACAACATCAGAGTGGGAGGGGGTTCGAGTTGATGCCTGCGCTGCGAGAGTTAACTTGGATAACACCCAACTTTGCTATGTTGTTGAAATTATTCCACATCGGCCAGTTCTGTTTGCCGAGCGCCACATTCAACTCAAGAAGAAAGACTATTATTCTGGAATTTGGACGCCTGGTAGCTCGAAAAATTAATGAACAAAGTGAGATATGCAATGCTATGCCACCAATTACCTTACGTGGGTAGACAGGGTCCTTGTGGGCTAACAGGTAACACCAGTTGATGTGAGCACCATAAGATCGCCGATGGCTCTGGTTGTTCGATAACAGTGACACCAGGGAGACATGTGTTGCAGGGAGATATGCACCGCTGTGCGTCCAAATGCTGCGATGACACGTCCTCTTCCATCGACAAGGTGCACGGATGCATTGAGAATTGTTCTATTCCTCTTCAGAGGGCTCAACATTTTGTGCAAGTACAGATGAGTGATATTCAGGTGAGATGTTTCAAAATACTGCCCGTGATAATGCTTCTATTTTATCTCGCAAATCAACTCTTTAAATACGGTCGTAATTGACCGATTGAATGTAGATGCTTCCGAGTAATTTGAATAAGAGAGCCACGTACATCAACTTGCTACGATTAGGATAAGATCCCTATCCCCGTCCTGGCGAAAAAACTGCGATTAATTAATGCACGCGGAAATGGAACGCAGTTCGTACCAGGGTTGAAAACAACTGTGTGTTCCTGGATGTTCACCATCCAGAACATTATCTTCTCCAGAAAATTGTCCCATAATTTTCTCATTTGGAGGTTGAATGCTGCTGTCTAACAAGCAACTGCTATGTGATTAAGTGCTCAAAGGTCACTGAGAAGTGCAAACTGAGATTTTAAGGTCATAGGTTTCAGCAAAATACCCTCTCCGTATACGGCTACGCCAAAAAATATCGTCTCCGTTTTTGCTGCACAAAAACATTTCCTCTCCACATCCAGGATTTGAAAGCACATATCCAGCCGTGGTTGGTGGTCAGTGCTGATGACACGCGAAGGACGGAACATTGTTGTGACAAGAGGACGGGTGGGACATTGTTGTGAAATGAGGACGGGCGGGACACTGCTGTGACAAGATGACGGGCGGGACACTTGTGACAAGAGGATGGGCGGGACATTGTTGTGACAAGAGGACGGGCGGGACACTGTTGTGAGAAGAGGACGGGCGGGACACTGTTGTGACAAGAGGACGGGCGGGACATTGTTGTGACAAGAGGACGGTCGGGACACTGTTGTGACAAGAGGATGGGCGGGACATTGTTGTGACAACAGGGCGGGCGGGATACAGCCGTGATAGACAAGGGCGAATCACACTTGTTCGGTCGGCCACGTGACGATCGCCTGCTGCCACAGGAGCGGTTGCAGCGGTGCGTGATGCAGTGTCAGGACAAGATCAAGGACAAGGTCGGCCCCAACACCACCGAGGCAGAGGTAACCCCCAACCCCACACAGACACGGCTGATCTGTGACCAGTCTGCCACTGACACTGCTCGGCATTACTGGATATGACGATAGAAAACACGAGGTGATACTCAGGCTTAGCACACCTAAGCAGCGGAGCTTCCTACTTCTTTTGAGTGGCCCGAACCTATAGATGGAGCTCCTTATCTCTGCGGAGGGGGCTCGAGCCCGTCCAATGTTTGGCAGCACACTCAATAAGCTAACGCGTTTGAAGTCAGTCAGCTTGAACAATGCTGAGCCCTCCCAATAGCTTCCGTCTATTCTGCTGTACTTCTGCCTCCAAGTCACTATTGGAGGAATGTGGGTGTGTGTTGTGCTGATGTGGAAATGAGAGTTTCACTTCGTATCGCATGAAGATTCTATCTAAATGGATGTAATTGTCGAGGGTTGAGGAACCATAATGCAAGGCACTAAAGTTTATCTGCAACAATAATAGTTATTTATGATCATAGAGCATTGTCGTTTCCCAACATCCGGGTTAGCAGGGCGGCCGGGATCGCCAGTCCAGTCAGATTGATGTGGCGTAACAGACCAGGCCAGGTATTTATGTTTAGACTGAGCCAACTTTAGCTGCAAATAGACTGGATTCTGTCTGGGGGAGCTTCGGGTAGACTTGCATCGTAGCAAGGCAGAGGAAGCCTGGTTGTTTACATGAAATCCTTTTTTAATCAACACACGTTGAGGGAATCCTTGCCACACAGGACAATGTGACAGCTGCTGAAATTTTTCATTTTGTCGTGAAGAATTCGTATAGAGGGTACAAGAAGGCGGCCCCATCGGATGCATTAAATGAGGTACTTAAGCCGGAGTACTTGGGTACCCATGCAATCGTGAAACGCTCCTTCAGGGCCAAGTTGGGAACAGAGTTGGATTAGCAAACCCCTATCGAGAAAGGTGGCAGAATCTGACTAGCAGTGCTAGCGTAGGTGATGTGCCGAGTGATGTGTAATACTTGCTTGCTCACGCCCATTTCCCTTGACATGCTTCAGATCTGCTCATGCGGCTGTCGTTACCTGAGACTCTGTCTGAAGTACATTCTCTGTACTGTATGGTGACATATTCCTACAGGAAACATGGTAGTCCAGATTTGGGCCGTCGATTCTGAATAATATCCCCAATGATTTATCTGGTTTGGAACTCTGCCTTTGGTTGTTACAGTTATTTCTCACTGGGTACACCATGTAGAAGTGTTGCCATACTGTGGATTTTTCTTCTTCAATTCTGCATTGAAGTAAGCGCCATAAGTGACCACATTATACAAATAGACATCATGACCAGTGAAGGCTGTGCATAATTTCTAAATGTATATCTCCCAACCGATTTTAATGACATCGATATTCGTGACAGGTTTTGCTTGATCCTTGGCTAGCTTGACTGTATGCTGGAAAATGTTTCTACCAAGGTCCAAGACATCCTGCTATGACATTATGTAATGCTAATAATCAGGCTTTGCCGTCTTTTCAGAACTGATGAAATTGTGTTCAGAAAATAGTTGCACAATGTGTAACCTGCATCACATCAGACAGTCCAGCACTTCCGTCTTTGTATTTTTATCAGCTTATTGACATCTAAAAAGGTCTATGTTCAATTGAAATGTCAGACAACCCGCTGGATATTATTTTGACGGATTATTTTAGCAGCTTTTTCGTGCTGGAACGTTCGGCCCACATAATACCATTGTGCAGTATGTTTATGTCGTCTTGCCGCTGTGCACCACGCAAGTAAAATAGTAGTGCTGTGTTGGATCCCGAGCTACGTGGGCATCTCTGGGAACGAGCTAGCTGATGCAAAGCGTGCGTCGCAAGCTCCATGCACGCGGTCCCTACCACTCCCTGCCGGGGGACCACTTTCGAGCTATTTCTGTGTTTGTGCTCGCTAAGTAGCAGGCTTCCTGGAACGCACTACCTGATAATATGCTTTAAATATTGTGAAAGGTGGGATTCTTGCTCCCGTAGGAATAGGTGAAACGAAGTGGTGTTGTGCCGCCTGAGAATAGGGCAAACATACGCCAATCACCCTTACCTGATACGTGGTAATGACAGACCATGATGCACGGAGTGTCACGCCCGTCTGTCTGTGCGTCATATCCTGCTCTCTTGCCACCAGCATGGCGAGGAGCGTAGGCGCCATTTTGAGCGTTAGGAAGCGCCGTCACTCCGTAACGTTTTAGGCGACGATTCGAGTGTTGTCCAATCGTGACGATTTTAGAGTCTCCGAATTGTCGTTTTCTGTAAAATATACATCGTTCTGAATCTAACGCAACCTACGTACTGTTGGTTACGATTACTTTACCATTCCCCAGTTTCGCTAGCATATTCTAGGTATCGACTTGTGTATAACTACTATCGTTTTGTGCGATATGTGATCATTTACGTCGATGCGCCCGAAAACCCGCATATCTACCTAACTAACTAACCCAGTAGACTTCGACGTCTTCATTTTATTCACGACGCACCACAGCTCATCGATGTCAATTGTACGCACCGGATGAAAGGCACCGGTATGCACTTCAGACAAGCGCGATGGCATAGATCGCGACGGAGGCGACGCGCTGCCGACTGTCGACCACGCTGCCGGTCTGCGAGAAGTAGTTGAGCGAATCGGGAGATAGCAGCAGTTTTATGATGCCCTTTGCTGCTACCGATGACCGTTCTCAGCGCTTGCCATAAACCAGCCTTCTGCAATTTACGCTCGAAGTGAACGGTTATGCCTCTCCTCATGGCGGCGCGGCACTGTCGGTTCAGTCTGCGTTCACGGCCTGCGGCTGACGAGTCGCACGGCGCCGGCCGGTCAGCAGGTCGCGAATACCAGCAGTTACCGGTGGCGCCTCTGGTGGCGACACACGGACTCTCCGGACCGGAGCTACCGCATGAAGCACTGAGATGAACGCGCTCAGGAGCGTCTCCCACGCAGTCATGGTCGGTCTGCTGACGAAAACCGCCGGCGAGGCACAGGACATGAGGATCTCGTCAACCCATCTGTGTTGAGATGTCCAAGCGGTCTCCTATGAGTCTATGAATAATATAGCTACTATGTGATAAGTAAATAATGTTAAGTGATAGTTGCTGTACCAGATTTAAATATTCCGGATATCTTTTTGTAAGAATAATTAATTTACATTTGACCTTCATCCATTTTACTTTTACATCTGTTTGACTTGTCGGTTGGTTGTTGGAGTTTAAGGGCGCATCGACTGCGTCGGTCATGCAGCGCCCATTTAACTTGTTGTCAGTTGACGTTTTGTTCTTTCGACGTTTTACGTTGAACCGTTTTCCTTTTTGTCCCTTTTTACTTCTATCACTATTCACTTTTCCCTTTAACTTCTTGTCTTTTCGTCTTTTTCCAACTGGACTTTTTGCCTTTTGACTCGTCCCCATTATCTGATTTCTTGTCCGCGCACCCTGAAGCCACCCTGGAGTGCGCAGGCAGAAGACCTTGCATACCACCTGAGTAGTGCAAGACGCATTTGTGGAAGCTAGGAGTTGCCACCTGTGTCTCTTCCGTTTCCTCCCCTCCTTTACTTCTGCTGGAGACACCTCTTGTGTAAATGGCCGGCACCACTAACGGCTCACAAGCTGATTAATTATGTTAACTCTGTTATTGATGCCCCGTCTGCGTTCTTCCGAAAAGCTCCAGTAGCAATTTAGCTCGCACTCAGCTAAACAGCTTTTCGGGACGGCCAACACTGTGTTTCGCTGCGGAGTTGTCCGTCGTCTGCTGCTCTGCTCGTGCCTTTTCGGGACGGGCAACACTGTGTTTCGCTGCGGAGTTGTCCGTCGTCTGCTGCTCTGTTCGTGCCTTTTCGGGACGGCCAACACTGTGTTTCGCTGCGGAGTTGTCCGTCGTCTGCTGCTCTGTTCGTGCCTTTTCGGGACGGCCAACACTGTGTTTCGCTGCGGAGTTGTCCGTCGTCTGCTGCTCTGTTCGTGCCTTTTCGGGACGGCCAACACTGTGTTTCGCTGCGGAGTTGTCCGTCGTCTGCTGCTCTGTTCGTGCCTTTTCGGGACGGCCAACACTGTGTTTCGCTGCGGAGTTGTCCGTCGTCTGCTGCTCTGTTCGTGCCTTTTCGGGACGGCCAACACTGTGTTTCGCTGCGGAGTTGTCCGTCGTCTGCTGCTCTGTTCGTGCCTTTTCGGGACGGCCAACACTGTGTTTCGCTGCGGAGTTGTCCGTCGTCTGCTGCTCTGTTCGTGCCTTTTCGGGACGGCCAACACTGTGTTTCGCTGCGGAGTTGTCCGTCGTCTGCTGCTCTGTTCGTGCCTTTTCGGGACGGCCAACACTGTGTTTCGCTGCGGAGTTGTCCGTCGTCTGCTGCTCTGTTCGTGCCTTTTCGGGACGGCCAACACTGTGTTTCGCTGCGGAGTTGTCCGTCGTCTGCTGCTCTGTTCGTGCCTTTTCGGGACGGCCAACACTGTGTTTCGCTGCGGAGTTGTCCGTCGTCTGCTGCTCTGTTCGTGCCTTTTCGGGACGGCCAACACTGTGTTTCGCTGCGGAGTTGTCCGTCGTCTGCTGCTCTGTTCGTGCCTTTTCGGGACGGCCAACACTGTGTTTCGCTGCGGAGTTGTCCGTCGTCTGCTGCTCTGTTCGTGCCTTTTCGGGACGGCCAACACTGTGTTTCGCTGCGGAGTTGTCCGTCGTCTGCTGCTCTGCTCGTGCCTTTTCGGGACGGCCAACACTGTGTTTCGCTGCGGAGTTGTCCGTCGTCTGCTGCTCTGTTCGTGCCTTTTCGGGACGGCCAACACTGTTTCGCTGCGGAGTTGTCCGTCGTCTGCTGCTCTGCTCGTGCCTTTTCGGGACGGCCAACACTGTGTTTCGCTGCGGAGTTGTCCGTCGTCTGCTGCTCTGTTCGTGCCTTTTCGGGACGGCCAACACTGTGTTTCGCTGCGGAGTTGTCCGTCGTCTGCTGCTCTGCTCGTGCCTTTTCGGGACGGCCAACACTGTGTTTCGCTGCGGAGTTGTCCGTCGTCTGCTGCTCTGTTCGTGCCTTTTCGGGACGGCCAACACTGTGTTTCGCTGCGGAGTTGTCCGTCGTCTGCTGCTCTGTTCGTGCCTTTTCGGGACGGCCAACACTGTGTTTCGCTGCGGAGTTGTCCGTCGTCTGCTGCTCTGTTCGTGCCTTTTCGGGACGGCCAACACTGTGTTTCGCTGCGGAGTTGTCCGTCGTCTGCTGCTCTGTTCGTGCCTTTTCGGGACGGCCAACACTGTGTTTCGCTGCGGAGTTGTCCGTCGTCTGCTGCTCTGTTCGTGCCTTTTCGGGACGGCCAACACTGTGTTTCGCTGCGGAGTTGTCCGTCGTCTGCTGCTCTGTTCGTGCCTTTTCGGGACGGCCAACACTGTGTTTCGCTGCGGAGTTGTCCGTCGTCTGCTGCTCTGTTCGTACCTTTTCGGGACGGGCAACACTGTGTTTCGCTGCGGATTGTCCGTCGTCTGCTGCTCTGCTCGTGCCTTTTCGGGACGGCCAACACTGTGTTTCGCTGCGGAGTTGACCGTCGTCTGCTGCTCTGTTCGTGCCTTTTCGGGACGGCCAACACTGTGTTTCGCTGCGGAGTTGTCCGTCGTCTGCTGCTCTGTTCGTGCCTTTTCGGGACGGCCAACACTGTGTTTCGCTGCGGAGTTGTCCGTCGTCTGCTGCTCTGTTCGTGCCTTTTCGGGACGGCCAACACTGTGTTTCGCTGCGGAGTTGTCCGTCGTCTGCTGCTCTGTTCGTGCCTTTTCGGGACGGCCAACACTGTGTTTCGCTGCGGAGTTGTCCGTCGTCTGCTGCTCTGTTCGTGCCTTTTCGGGACGGCCAACACTGTGTTTCGCTGCGGAGTTGTCCGTCGTCTGCTGCTCTGTTCGTGCCTTTTCGGGACGGGCAACACTGTGTTTCGCTGCGGAGTTGTCCGTCGTCTGCTGCTCTGCTCGTGCCTTTTCGGGACGGCCAACACTGTGTTTCGCTGCGGAGTTGACCGTCGTCTGCTGCTCTGTTCGTGCCTTTTCGGGACGGCCAACACTGTGTTTCGCTGCGGAGTTGTCCGTCGTCTGCTGCTCTGTTCGTGCCTTTTCGGGACGGCCAACACTGTGTTTCGCTGCGGAGTTGTCCGTCGTCTGCTGCTCTGTTCGTGCCTTTTCGGGACGGCCAACACTGTGTTTCGCTGCGGAGTTGTCCGTCGTCTGCTGCTCTGCTCGTGCCTTTTCGGGACGGCCAACACTGTGTTTCGCTGCGGAGTTGTCCGTCGTCTGCTGCTCTGCTCGTGCCTTTTCGGGACGGCCAACACTGTGTTTCGCTGCGGAGTTGTCCGTCGTCGCTGCTCTGCTCGTGCCTTTTCGGGACGGCCAACACTGTGTTTCGCTGCGGAGTTGTCCGTCGTCTGCTGCTCTGCTCGTGCCTTTTCGGGACGGCCAACACTGTGTTTCGCTGCGGAGTTGTCCGTCGTCTGCTGCTCTGCTCGTGCCTTTTCGGGACGGCCAACACTGTGTTTCGCTGCGGAGTTGTCCGTCGTCTGCTGCTCTGCTCGTGCCTTTTCGGGACGGCCAACACTGTGTTTCGCGGCGGAGTTGTCCGTCGTCTGCTGCTCTGTTCGTGCCTTTTCGGGACGGCCAACACTGTGTTTCGCTGCGGAGTTGTCCGTCGTCTGCTGCTCTGTTCGTGCCTTTTCGGGACGGCCAACACTGTGTTTCGCTGCGGAGTTGTCCGTCGTCTGCTGCTCTGTTCGTGCCTTTTCGGGACGGGCAACACTGTGTTTCGCTGCGGAGTTGTCCGTCGTCTGCTGCTCTGTTCGTGCCTTTTTGTGTGGACGTGACGTCGTCAGCACTTCAACTTCAGAACACAGGAAGAAAATGGCCGCCGTCTGCTGCTCTGTTCGTGTCTTTGTGTGTGGACGTGGCGTCGTCAGCATTTCAACTTCAGAACAGAGGAAGAAAACGCTGGTCTGATGACCAGGCAGTGCGCCCTACCTGAGATGAGGAAGTAGATGGATAATGTAAGCAGACAGATACAGCTGCATCCTGATGACCAGTATATCCTTGGATGGTTATTTGGGTTTAGGGTCGCATCGACTGCGTTGGTCGTCCAGCGCCCAACCTGTATATCCTTGGGAGGAACTACAAGGTGCGAATATCCAAGCATTGTCTTCTGGACAGCAGCAGCATGGACATATCGGCAATGTCTGCATCACCACCATACATATCAAGATTTAACTCCGATGATTCACCAGACATAAAATATTCCACGTTTAATTAGAAATGTGGCATATGCGCATAGTCCGATGCTACACCACCTACAAATTAGGTTATGTCACGTGATTCAAGACCGCGACCAATTTGGATCAGGACCAATCAGGGTCCGTGGCATTGTTTTCATGTGCACGCTTGACCGATGTCGCCATCGCTGCCGGCGTCACCTGCACCGGTCACGCTGTCGGGGTGCGGGCCAGCGGTGTCGCCTGCACTGGTCACATTGATGGATACCTCCTCCTTCCGCTACCGGTGTCGCCTGCACCGGTCACGTTGCTGGGTGCCTCCTACACCGCTGCCTGTGTCTCCTACACCAATCACGGTGCTGGGTGCCCCCTACACCGCTGCCCGTGTCGCCTGCACCGGTCACGGTGCTGGGTGCCCCCTACACCGCTGCCCGTGTCTCCTACACCAATCACGGTGCTGGGTGCCCCCTACACCGCTGCCCGTGTCGCCTGCACTGGCCACGTTGCTGGGATGCAGCACACTGATACTACCTGTACCGGTCGCGCTGTTGGGGCGCTTCCCAGCGATACGACTGAGGCGTCTCGTCATCGGGAACATCTGCGGTGAAGGGGCGGATACTCATCGATGGTTTCGACGACGATAGATCGATCGAACCATCGTCATCGATCATATGGGAACAGGATGGACGGTTGCTTTCAGACGTGTACAAATGGTGTAGTAACTAGAACGGGATACAGCAATGGGCCATGTTTATGGGCGCTAAATGACCAAACCTGGTCGATGCGCCCTAAACCTCAAATAACCAACCAATGGGCCATGCTAAACTAGCACAGACGTACAAGGGCTTCGGCTGGTGCCGTGCGCAGCGAGCACGCGGACCCGAGCCCGTCATCCTTTCTCCTCCCATCCCAGTGTCCGTACATTGTCAACATCTCTGTTTATGTTTTTCATCCAACCCTGCAACAATCCCTTCCCTGTCGTGAGCAGATAGGTCTGCTTTGGACGGCAGAGGCGTCACCTATTGCTGTGTCCCTCGTCATATTGACGTCATCAGAAGCAGCATGGCTGACACGGCAGCCATGCACTCGTGCACCTTACGTTGCTGCCACATATCTCAACCAGGCTGTCAGCGCTGTCGGGCTCAAATGCCAGCAAATGTGGCATTCCATTGACAAGCTTAAAACATTCAAAAGGCGTTGTCTTGTGGGATCATCTTGGTGGAAGGAATTGGTACTGGGTAGGCCAAAGTGAGTGCATACATAGTGCATACGCCACTCATAGGTACTGTGCTTGTTGACTAAGGAGTCGAAGTCTATCTGTAACCATTGTGGCGTACTGTTTACAGTGGGTCATGATGTGTTCTCATATCACCTATTTTAAGTACAGCGGAGACGGAATTTTTGGCAACGTATGACCTCGCTTAAGCTTATCGACATTTTAGGTGACCTCCGCGTATGACCCAGACGGATAAACTATTTGACGATATATCAGACATCTAGTTTGCCGTCATCTGCCCGTCAGCGTGGTATGCCCTAGGCTTTTCTCGTGTATGTATGCCTGATAATTCGTAGAACTTGAGAAGGCCCGAGTATATTGAATCAGTGGCATATTACTGACTATGGGCACAAAATGGTTAAACTTAGTCCATATGGCCTAAAATTAAAACGAACGAACCATTGCTGAGCATAAGTGATCATGGCACACTGGTTCCACATACTCGCCAATTTCTCGTTTCAAACTGGTGATTTAAACCCACCACTTTCAAGTATAGCATCCAGCAGTGGCTAGTGCATACACCGCTCGCTTCGCACGGCGGATAGACCGGAGGCCAACAGACTGTTTGTCCGCTCGCAGGTCCAGAGCTACAAGACCGAGTTCGAGACCTGCGCTGTCCAGTGTGTGGACGACAGCATCAGCACGTTCCCCAGCCACACGCGAAGAATCAAGGATCATCTATACAAGCGAGCCTTCTAGCGCACAACCGCCCGATAGTCAATTGTTATGAACAGAGGGACGAATGTGTGCCGAACGAATGCCCGCGGTCGTGTCTCGCCACCACGCCATCTGTCTGCAGCCGCACTCAATTTGCCAGAGGCGGGCTCTAAGACAGTGGTGAGTGATTCTGAAGTCCACACGTTGTTATTTCGGGTCCAGGATGGCCCTCCATTGCCTTCGCTGTTGCTACATGGGTGTGGACAGCTGTTCAGTTTCATAGTGAGCTTGTCGAGTGCACGTGTGATCGTTTCAGACCCGCGCGAGTACCTCGAAGAACGGTCTGCGATGCAACACCCGACCCGCTACGGTCGCGAACCCACACCGCGGGGTCACAGGCGCGTGTATTGCACACACGACTCCGCACCTTGGTTACCACGTGCCGCAAGACAACTGCAGCCAGAGTCTTCCCGACTTCGCAACAGTACATGAGCATGGGGTGGGAATATAAACAATAAATATGTCAGTGGGAAAAGTGGATTGTTATTGTCACACAGAATCAGGGTGGCACAAGAAACATTCGCGAAGGAGCTACGACAGGGAATTCCAACACCAGAGCAAGTGGACAAAACACGTTATGATTAACCTCCGTGTCGCACCGCACGCTTCGGACTCCCGTGGCGAATATGCACATGGCGTAACGCGGCACATCGTCACCGGTTCAATACTTTGTGCCTTGCAACATGCCAACAAGGTGCTTTTCGATTTCTCGCAGGCAATCCAGAACTGGCAACGCCTCAACCACGCCTCCCGAACCCCGACTTGCGGTCGCCGATCATAACCTCCCCCCCCCAACCCGACATTTGGTCGCCGCTCCGATCAAGCCCACCCCGACCTGGTATAGTTTCATTCCAGGGGCCAACCGAAACTGTCCGACATGTACCAGACATGTGCAGTGGAAGCGAGCTGCTACAACAGTGCAATGCTGCCGGGTCATTATTATCGGTATGGTTGTCGATATGATATGGGCATCACAGGATTGCCCGAACTGCGCATGCGTGCGCGTCCTCGTATACATTACAGAAAGCAAAAAAAGCTATTATACTCAACTTGGGAACGTTCGCCACCCAATGTGGCTGAGAAGGCCCACCTGGAGGCAATACGGGTGGTCCCGAAACTTGATGTGATCATACTCTTGGTTTCATTATGAACCAACACAATCGTCGCTCAACCAGGCTCTAACGGCATTTTAAGTGCGACATTTGAGTACACGTTCTACAGTCAGATTCAACAAACTCTGGGCTCGTTCGATGTTCTGTTTGGTGTGGCGGTAGCGATCAGGATCTCAACTTGACAGAAGTAGCATCATGCCTGTCTGA
Organism: Ashinkailepas kermadecensis; assembly: GCA_034440615.1. Lineage (NCBI taxonomy): Eukaryota > Metazoa > Arthropoda > Thecostraca > Neolepadidae > Ashinkailepas > Ashinkailepas kermadecensis. Next base: position 240,145 of record JAOTOM010004824.1, read on the forward strand.
TGCATACTCTGTCAATACACAAACGAAACAGGCTCTAGATCAAGAAAGCGACGTCGTTGGCTCGCGGCGCTCTTGGATTGGGCTGCCAACAGTCCAGCAGCGGTTATCGAGCAGTCCCCAGCATATTATTGCCGAGACTCCGGTCAAGCCTCGCACTTCTTGGCTCGGCAGCATCGAAACGCTTACATGTGGCCAGGTCGGAATTTATTTGAAGCGCTCAGCTTCCATGTTTATCCTTCTGTTTACGCCGAAGACTTTTCCCATTTCCTTTGGTTCGTTTTGGTCAACCGATATGTTGCGAAATTCCCGCAAATAGACTGACCGAGTAGGTAGAGGTCGGCTATAAGACGGTCCGACTACCCTCCAATGAACGATTGGCCACGTGCCACAAAATATGCATGCTGTTTGTCGGCGATACGGAACTCTGTTTCAATCCATACCATTTTTCAATTTGGGATTTGTCTGCAGGAACACTTGAGAAGATGCAAGTGGGCTTGCACGTGTAAGCAACGTACATTTGGAAAAGGCATCAGTGAAGTCATTAAATATGCGGCATAAAATGCAGGCTGTTGGAATAACAACTGCCATCACTGTAATTGCAGACCAAATATACTGGTGCCGGAACCCTGTTACTCACCATGGTTGACTAGCACTTCAACAAGCAAAATAAGACATTTATATACATTTTCTGGAATTAATCCCCAGTCTTCTTGGGCTTCTTCACATCTGCTGCAATCAAAGGATTAACAAGAAAACGAAACCAGGCAGCAACCGGATCGAAGCAATCGTACCCGTAGGTCCAAACAATGAACCAGGACTAGGCGTATCTAGACAGCTCGAGTTACAATTCACGTTGACTCGACCAACTGTTAACAGGTACCCGCCTATATTTGTTCTTGGTGGAAAACTGACCACAAGTTATTATGGAATGTGGCGGTTAAAGTAGATACAACAGTTTCTGAAACAAACAAAACAACAAAAAGATAAAAGACAAGGCCATGCACATGAAATATTACAAGCAAATATGAAAAAGATCGTGTCTGGTATTTTGGTTCCAGATGTCGTGTGCTTTGTTTGGTTTCCAAGATGGCTTGCATGATGGATGCACCCTAGGGGAAATCGACATAGATCATGGACCGTAAACCACCCAGAGGATAAAGGTGAAATGCGAGCCAGAATAAAACTATTTTGACCAACTTTCCTGTTTGGTTCTGACCGGTCTATCAACACTGAATTTAAATCCGGGAGGGCATGGTGGTGAATAGCACGCGTACCCGTTCACATCACCATACCTATGCTACCCATATAGGCATACACAATCAGATAGTAATGACTGCACTGAAGGTGCCGGATCGAAGCGTTACGACCCGAAGTGGCAACGCAAAACAGTAGCGATGCCTTAAACACAGTCGGCCGCCGACAGAGCGGGACAATGCGCTGCTGCTATTTGAGGCGCGCCTCACCTCTGACCGCGAGCAGCCACAGCTGAATGTGCTCCACCCGGCACCCGGCGATCCAAGCATCTCTGGACAATTCCAATCTCAAACGTGGACAATAAGCCCGTCCCAGTGCTACAGCGACGGCATCCAGCGTCTGTTGTCAGGTGACGGTGACACGACGGGCCTACAATGATCAATCGAAGCCCCCACAACAGTTGCCTGTGTCCGACAGTGCAGTTTGCACGGCGACAGCGACGGCTCGCTGCGAACGTGACCGCCGGCGCCGGTGACTGTTTGTTGGCCGGTCAGGTACGGTCTGGGCGGGCGGCCACGCGTCCTACAGCCGGTGTATGGTGTGGTGGTCCTCGAACAGGTGGAGGTTGTCGAGGTTCTGCCACCAGCGCGTCAGCCAGGTGTCGGCGATCAGTCGGAACCAGGGTGTCAGCGGCACGCGCGCCCTCTCCATGCGCGACAGGAAGGCGGCCAGCTCGGCGCGCGACACGTAGTCGACCGCCTTCACCTCGTTGGGGTTCGGCTGGAGCCGGACGTCGGCGCGCACCACCAAGATGTAGTCGATCTCGTGCTCGCCCCACATGCCGTCGTCGCCCGACGGGGCGCAGTAGTGCATCCGCGTCAAGTAGTGGAACGCCGACGCCGGCACCTGCAACCGCACATCCGAGTCACGCCAGTAGTTGCTCCACCAACAAAGAAACTGCTCAAAGGACCCAAGCCACCTTACTGCTTAGAGGATAGCCGTCCGTGTGTTCTCTTCCTTAAATACAAATGACATTGAAAAAACCATGAACGCTTAACGTATTTTAGGTAGGCCCATTGACTTGTCTGGAAATGCAGCGCGCTAGAGGAATAGATACTTACAATATTTACTTCAATGTATGCATAAAAACACCTGACCGTATCCAGAAGCAAACCACGGGCTACGTGCAGTATTCCCTACACACACGTTTTTTTTAAAGGAAAACGAAAATGGTGAAAATATTTGCCCACCTAGTGAAATATTTTGTTGTACGTCCTTCGTTGACTTCCACCAATTAGATCCTCGATATCCACTTCGTGAAAGCCAGCAAAGCCAGCATTATTCCACTCAGCTTCAGTGTTGTGAATCGCAGTTCAGTATTGCACATAACTAAACAGGCATGCAACCATTTGTCAGTAGTATGTGTACAAGTGGACATATTTTCAAAGGCTCGATGGTAACATTGGAAGTTTGTATTTACATCTGACGCCCAACCGCACATAAATTCGAACAAACCGGTCTGGCGTGACACTGAATGACCATACCATACCCACGGAACTGCCAAGGCGCACAATTTATGAGAGCCGGAGACGGGCCAATATAGCTGCCCATATTGGTCGAACTGAATTGGCTATCACGAAAGTCAAGTGTCAACATTTTAGTGGCCATTATTTACCGTATCGTACCATTCCCTGCTGTCAGCTAGTTTGGAGAATTGTTTCTAGAGGATAAATAGAGTTTCGAAAAGGCTGAGCATCCTGTTCATGAGTCGGTATTATTCTGTCTGCTGAATTTGACGAAATCGAATAGCATCTAACAATTGCGAACACGATTTTGAAATGGTCCAAGCGATATGTATCCAAGCCATCTTAGAGACATGGTAGATGATGACTAACTACACAAGTGCCCACGCGGAGACTGCTTGATATCATACGTAATCTCGTATGAGGATCTCGTATCATACATAATCTCGTATGATATGGTTATATTGTGAACGCACGGCGCTCCCAATTGCAACCTCGTGGAGCACCTGGAACGCGCCCACTGCATCCTACTCTTACTGGTGATTACATCCTGTTCGGTACCGATGCTCCACACAACAAAAGCGTGCGCAGCGACTTGTAGGCGTTCTCTGACGCCATTTACAGGCGAGTATACGTTTTTTTGTGTCAAATCGGGAAGAATGTTAAGATTTATGCGAGATAAAATAAGTAATATGTGTAATATCTCAAGGGCATCTAATTACACCTGATGCACTGGCAACTTTCCAAGGGTGGCACGGAGACAGCACCCAGGGCAGCCAACTCCGGTCGACTGCATTTTACCTTACGCTTAGCTTGAGGAATTTCTGGGTCGAAGTTTCATGAACCAGATTATTTCTCCCCAGTCGTCCCGATAACGCTGAAACCAAGATTCGTCGAATTTTAATGTACAAACTTAAATCTTATCTGACATAGCAGACATAGCAACGGTCAAGTTTGTCACCTCTGATACCATCGGATTTAAAAACTGACACAGTCCCAGTAGGCCTCAGATACGGATTCCAGAGCTTCGGCTTCTAAAGATACCGCTTCGACTTCCATACAACTCACAAATTTCACATTTCTCCCTAGTTAGCTAGTAATTTGGTGGTTTTGGGACGCATCAACTGCGCGGGTTATACAGCGCCTGTCATATTTCTCCCGAGCAAAAGGATACAGAAGATCGGGAGTTCGCTTGCATAACTTGTGTACAACACAAATCGTTGCCACAACTACCCACTGACGCTGTGGTCGACTCAGCGGTGGTGGTGGTGGTTATTGGTCTTAAGACACTTCGACCGTTGAGTCATGTAGCGTCGCCAATCTCTCACGCCGATTGGCCGCGGGTGAAAAGTAGCGATAGATGAGACTCGAACCCACAATCTCGATTGTGAGACGGGAAACTTACCCCTAGACTACTCGTCCCCGTGGTCAGCTCGGCATACATTTTGTTAAATGATTGGTTGGTTTGGGTTTTACGACGCACTCAATTGCTGCCAATTGCTCAATTGCGTCGCCTGCCTCTCACCCGAGCAGGAAGGGCGAGCAGCGCGGGTAATTGGACCCCTTACCTCAGTCATGCCAGACGCTAAGCTAAACCACTGAGCTTCTGACGCCCCTTGTTAGATGAGACTCGCATGTGCGTAGATTCCTATACGAATGTGCAATAGTGCTGAACTTAACTTAAACAGTCTATATGCACACCCAACTTTTCCCGGTAGGTTGCTGTGTGAATTCATGATACTAAGCCAACCAATGCCTAAGTAACCCTATGGTAGCGAACGCAGAATATATCATGTACAAGCACATAAGAAAGCATTGATATTTAAGTAGGTATTTAGACACACCAACAATTCAAAGAAGATTGTGAGTAAATTGCAACAATTTATGGGATACATATTTATTAATATTTAGGTAGCACCCAGGGTCCCAAAATATGAAATACATCAAGGACACTCTTGCATAGCCATTTCTCAATGGTGGAAACTACCCCTTCATATAGCTGGGCCAGTATTTCATCTGCCACGGCAATCTTGTCCATGTACTATGGGTTTGCAGACCATACATTTGTGTATGCTATGCTCCTGTTAATACTTCTAGTCAAAGGGTGCATGAAAAATTCGTTGGTGAAATGGAAGAAGATAAGCAATTTAAAGTCCAGGATATCCTGACATTCCCATATCCATAGCTGATGGCAAGGACATATAACATTATCATATTATATCAGCAGCATTAATCACTAACCATTGGCCCATGTGCATGGTCTTGTGGTAACTGTTTGGAATCGAACATGCCACACGATTCGACATACTTCTATCAACAGGGCACGATCTAGAATAAAATGTTGCATGACCGACGCAGTCGATGCGCCCCCTAAACTGCAATTTGGAATACAACATCGCCTATTTTAGACATACATTTTCCGACTCATGTAATTGTGCATATGTACATGAAAACGTTAGATGAAAACGGACTTGAATATTGAACCACGCAGCAATTAATTACATAATAACTGGGCGATACATACCATAATATTGCCCCAAATTGTGCCTACTAAATCTGGTATATGCATGATCTTAAATCATACTAAGGTGGCCTGGTCTATAATTTTGCACATTTTACAAAGAAAGCAACGGAAGCTATACATTCGAATCAAATACTGAAGAAAGGCTACGATAGTAGTTTCTGGCAGCACTGTTTTTGCCTTATTAACCGTGTATTAGCAATGGTGTTTCATGCAAGAGCATGAACGAAACTTTTGAGAAAATACTGGGGGCGGGGATGGAAGCCAAGCAACGTTGGCAAAAGCCAGCGAAGCGTTCGTGACCACCACGGCATGCCACTTAGGGTCCTGAATGAAAAGCCGAAATCACTTGGTACGCTCCGACGAATATTGGAGAAGCTCACCACGGAGCTCCATCACAGGAGATGGAGAGAGAGAGAGAGAGAGAGAGAGAGAGAGAGAGAGAGAGAGAGAGAGAGAGAGAGAGAGAGAGAGAGAGAGAGAGAGAGAGAGAGAGAGAGAGAGACAGAGACAGAGACAGAGACAGAGACAGAGACAGAGACAGAGACAGAGACAGAGACAGAGACAGAGACAGAGACAGAGACAGAGACAGAGACAGAGACAGAGACAGAGACAGAGACAGAGACAGAGACAGAGACAGAGACAGAGACAGAGACAGAGACAGAGACAGAGACAGAGACAGAGACAGAGAGAGAGAGAGAGAGAGAGAGAGAGAGAGAGAGAGAGAGAGAGAGGCAGAAAGAGGTAGAGGTAGAGAGGCAGAAAGAGGTAGAGGTAGAGAGGCAGAAAGAGGTAGAGGTAGAGAGGCAGAAAGAGGTAGAGGTAGAGAGGCAGAAAGAGGTAGAGGTAGAGAGGCAGAAAGAGGTAGAGGTAGAGAGGCAGAAAGAGGTAGAGGTAGAGAGGGACAGAGTCAGAGTCAGAGTCAAAGTCAAAGACAAACACAGAGAGAGAGATAGAGATAGAGCTAGATAGATAGAGCTAGATAGATAGAGCTAGAGAGATAGAGAAAGGGTTTAAAGGGCGCATCGACTGCAATGGTCATATAGCAGAGATAGAGATAGAGTTAAAGAGATAGAGATAGAGCTAGAGAGATAGAGATAGAGCTAGAAAGATAGAGATAGAGCTAGAAAGACAGAGAGACAGAGAGACAGAGAGACAGAGAGACAGAGAGACAGAGAGACAGAGAGACAGAGAGACAGAGAGACAAGATAGAGAGACAGAGAGACAGAGAGACATAGAGTATATATATATATATATATATATATAATATAAAAGAGAGAGAGAGAGAGAGAGAGAGAGAGAGAGAGGAGAGAGAGAGAGAGAGAGAGAGAGAGAGAGAGAGAGAGAGAGAGAGAGAGGAGAGGGGGAGGGGAAGAGAGTCAGTCTGGACACGGTCTGGACACCACGAACATTGACACTTGGAGCAATACTTGCACAGCACAGTTGGACATCTTCGTTGGTTATTTGGACAGTTGGGAATCTTCGTTGGTTATTTGGACAGTCGGAAATCTTCGTTGGTTATTTGGACAGTTGGAAATATTTGCAGTGCAGTTCATCACCCCCATCCCTGCTGAACAAAATATCTCATGATGGAAGTAAAATTCAAAATACCGTATTGCACGCGTTGATGGGAGGGGGACCGTATTGCACGCGTTGATGGGAGGGGGATTGCCTTCTTCTATACAGCACACTTATAGTTACTCGCACCGATAACTCAATTACGACTTATGATGAAAAACCAGCGAATTGAACAATTTCCAACACCAGTTAAATTTTCCTTCATATCTAACCTCGTCGGGCCGGATGCCCAACTCGATGCCGAGTCTCCTCTGCGCGGCTCGAATGACTCCGCTGGCACCATCCATCTCGCCGGGCACCTCCAGCGGGTGGCTACAGCACGTGTTGGTCAGAGTGCCCGGGAACGTGATCTGTGGCGAGCCCAGCCGCTCTCTCAGCAGTGCAGACAACACGACACTCACAGGTGGCGATAGCACAGCACTCACAGGTGGCGACAACACGGCACCCACAGGTGTGGACAATACAGTACTCACAGGCGGCGACAACACAGCACTCGCAGGTGTGGACAATGCAGCACTCACATGCGTGAACACGACGGTATTCACAGGTGGAGACAAGACAGCACACACAGGTCGAGACAGAACATTCACCTGTGGAGACAAGACGATACGAACAGATAGCGAGAGGGTAATACACACAGGTCGTGAGACAGCACATTCACCTGTGGAGACAAGATGTCACTAAGAGATGGAGAGGACAGTGCACACAGGAAGGGAATGGCACTTCCAGCGACAAAAAAAAACAAAACAAAAACAAATGAAAGGTCATGGTGCAACAGATCAATCAACATCCTTACAATCGACAATCGAGTACAATCGACAGCAGGCATGGCACCACAGCGCGACAAACCGTGACAAGCGAATGATACTGCACAGCGACTGGCTTTCAAATGAAAATAACACTGCAGGTTGACCGGCCTTCGAATGCGAACAAGACTGCTGGTCCACGGACCTTGACGTCGGAGCGGCGCTGCAGCAGGAGACGGTCGCGCGAGTCGAACAGGAAGACGCTGAAGGCGCGGTGCAGGGGGCATGAGTGGTCGCGCCACTCGTGGCAGCGCCGCTTGGTGGCGGCGCCGACACGGTTGTCGTGCTCGTCCACCAGCAGACACATCTCGTCCAGCAGCAGCTCCTGCTGCTCGTCCACGCTGGTGCCAACCAGCGACATGGCGCGCCGCTGACCTGCCACACACCGGAGAACAAGGTCAGGCCTGACCTGCCACACACCGGAGAACAAGGTCAGGCCTGACCTGCCACACACCGGAGAACAAGGTCAGGCCTGATCTGCCACACACCGGAGAACAAGGTCAGGCCTGATCTGCCACACACCGGAGAACAAGGTCAGGCCTGACCTGCCACACACCGGAGAACAAGGTCAGGCCTGATCTGCCACACACCGGAGAACAGGGTCAGACCTGATCTACACACACCTGAGGACAGGGTCAGACCTGACCTACACACATCTGCGGACAGGGTCAGACCTGACCACACGAACCGGAGCACAGGGTCGGACCTGACCTACACACACCTGAGGACAGGGTCAGACCTGACCTACACGAACCGGAGCACAGGGTCAGACTTGACCAGCCACACACAGGAGCACAGTATCAGACATAATCCGCCAAACACCGGAGCACAGGGTCAGACCTGATCTACCACACACGAAGACATGTCACGCGCCGAAAGATAGGGTCAGGCAACGCTCAAAGCTAGTCGGGAGCAATACTCGTACGGAAGTTCACGTCAGAGATGAAATGGAATGGTTGACCAGAATCGACAGTGACCGAACAATCCTCAAAGAGGTCAAGAAACGAGAGTGGCTGCAAACATCCAAAGTGACGCCTGCACTCGTCGGAAAGGTAAAGGCACGAAGCCAAAATATAACGAACCGAAAGGCATGCGTAAGGCACCCGGAACACACGGGGACATCACATGGTTCCTGCTTCGGATTCGCACTAGCCAAAACAACGTGCAAATTGTTTCTGTGTTGTTCGTTTGGCCGCTGCGTCGGTGGCTCGTTTTGAAAATACTTGTCCAGAGTGGCACCCATACATCAATCTTTCCCTCTGCATTGTGAAATCGAATGTGAAACTATCTCTTGTATAATGATATTGCATGGATTACAAGATCGTAGCGCTACAAAACTGCTACGGCTATCGGCTAGAACGGACTGAAAACATTCATCTGGCATTTGCATAAAACATGCAGCTGAAAGGGCACGCACCACACACAAACGCACGAGTACAAGATCAGACAATGATCCGCCACCCATGGGAGTACATGGTCATGCACTGATCCGTCACAGGTGGTACTGGATCAGACACTGATCCGTCACACAAGGGAATACAGGGTCAGACACATATAATAAAGGATTAGACACATTCATCATTCACGGAGTACAGGATCAGACACTGATTCGTCACACGGAGTATCAGATCAGACACTGATCCGTCACGCATGACGTGAGTAGAGGATCACACACTGATTCGCCATATATCGGAGCACAGGGTCAGACACTGATCCGACACATACAGGAGTACATGGCCAGGGGAGTGCAGGGTCCGACATTGAGCTTCCACACACAAGAACACATGATCAGACACTGACAGGGTTAAACAAAATAGGCCGATTCTGGATTTTGGCATCAGGACATTATCTTCTCCAGAAAATGATACTCTCGTTTTGATCAGTTACAAACTAAACTGTGTTGTTTGACAATGAACTACTCTGTGATAAAGTGCTCAATATTCATGAGAAAATCCGAACTGATATTCCGATGTCGCACGTTTGAAGAAAAATATCCCCGCATTCGGTTACCTCAAAAATGTCCTCTCTACCTTCAGAGTTATAAAGCATAAATCCAACCCTGGACACTGATCCACCACACAGAGTAAAGGGTCCAACACTGATCCATCACACATGGGAGCATAGGGTCAGACACTGATACGCCACACATGGGAGCATAGGGTCAGACACTGATCCATCACACATGGGAGCATAGGGTCAGACACTGATACGCCACACACGGAGTATAGGGTCAGACACTGACCCATCACACATGGGAGCATAGGGTCAGACACTGATACGCCACACACGGAGTATAGGGTCAGACACTGATACGCCACACATGGGAGCATAGGGTCAGACAATGATCCATCACACATGGGAGCATAGGGTCCAACACTGATCCATCACACATGGGAGCATAGGGTTAGACACTGATACGCCACACACGGAGTATAGGGTCAGACACTGATACGCCACACATGGAGTATAGCGTCAGACAATGATACGCCACACATGGGAGCATAGGGTCAGACAATGATACGCCACACATGGAGCATAGGATCAGACACTGACCCATCACACATGGGAGCATAGGGTCAGACACTGATACGCCACACATGGGAGCATAGGGTCAGACACTGATCCATCACACATGGGAGCATAGGGTCAGACACTGATACGCCACACACGGAGTATAGGATCAGACACTGATACGCCACACATGGGAGCATAGGGTCAGACACTGATACGCCACACACGGAGTATAGGGTCAGACACTGATACGCCACACACGGAGTATAGGGTCAGACACTGATACGCCACACACGGAGTATAGGGTCAGACACTGACCCATCACACATGGGAGCATAGGGTCAGACACTGATACGCCACACATGGGAGCATAGGGTCAGACACTGATACGCCACACACGGAGTATAGGGTCAGACACTGATACGCCACACACGGAGTATAGGGTCAGACACTGATACGCCACACACGGAGTATAGGGTCAGACACTGATACGCCACACACGGAGTATAGGGTCAGACACTGATACGCCACACATGGGAGCATAGGGTCAGACACTGATCCATCACACATGGGAGCATAGGGTCAGACACTGATACGCCACACACGGAGTATAGGGTCAGACACTGACCCATCACACATGGGAGCATAGGGTCAGACACTGATACGCCACACATGGGAGCATAGGGTCAGACAATGATCCATCACACATGGGAGCATAGGGTCAGACACTGATACGCCACACATGGGAGCATAGGGTCAGACAATGATCCATCACACATGGGAGCATAGGGTCAGACACTGATACGCCACACATGGAGCATAGGATCAGACACTGACCCATCACACATGGGAGCATAGGGTCAGACACTGATACGCCACACATGGGAGCATAGGGTCAGATACTGATACGCCACACATGGAGCATAGGATCAGACACTGACCCATCACACATGGGAGCATAGGGTCAGACACTGATACGCCACACATGGGAGCATAGGGTCAGACACTGACCCATCACACATGGGAGCATAGGGTCAGACACTGATACGCCACACACGGAGTATAGGGTCAGACACTGATACGCCACACATGGGAGTATAGGGTCAGACAATGATCCATCACACATGGGAGCATAGGGTCAGACACTGATACGCCACACACGGAGTATAGGGTCAGACACTGATACGCCACACATGGGAGCATAGGGTCAGACACTGATACGCCACACACCGAGTATAGGGTCAGACACTGATACGCCACACATGGGAGTATAGGGTCAGACAATGATCCATCACACATGGGAGCATAGGGTCAGACACTGATACGCCACACACGGAGTATAGGGTCAGACACTGATACGCCACACACGGAGTATAGGGTCAGACACTGATACGCCACACATGGGAGCATAGGGTCAGACAATGATCCATCACACATGGGAGCATAGGGTCAGACACTGATACGCCACACACGGAGTATAGGGTCTGGCACTGATCCGTCATGCACGGGAGTACCGGGTCAGACCTGCCACACAGTGGAGCACGCCGTCAGACACCGGGCTGCCACACAGTGGAGCACGGCGTCAGACACTGACCTGCCACACAGTGGAGCACGGCGTCAGACACCGGGCTACCACACAGTGGAGCACGCCGTCAGACACCGACCTGCCACACAGTGGAGCACGGCGTCAGACACTGACCTGCCACACAGTGGAGCACGGCGTCAGACACCGGGCTACCACACAGTGGAGCACGGCGTCAGACACCGGGCTGCCATACAGTGGAGCACGGCGTCAGACATCGATCTGCCACACAGTGGAGCACGGCGTCAGACACCGGGCTACCACACAGTGGAGCACGCCGTCAGACACCGGGCTACCACACAGTGGAGCACGGCGTCAGACACCGGGCTACCACACAGTGGAGCACGGCGTCAGACACCGGGCTGCCATACAGTGGAGCACGGCGTCAGACATCGATCTGCCACACAGTGGAGCACGGCGTCAGACACCGACCTGCCACACAGTGGAGCACGCCGTCAGACACCGGGCTGCCACACAGTGGAGCACGGCGTCAGACATCGACCTGCCACACAGTGGAGCACGGCGTCAGACACCGACCTGCCACACAGTGGAGCACGGCGTCAGACACCGGGCTACCACACAGTGGAGCACGGCGTCAGACACCGGGCTGCCATACAGTGGAGCACGGCGTCAGACATCGATCTGCCACACAGTGGAGCACGGCGTCAGACACCGACCTGCCACACAGTGGAGCACGGCGTCAGACACCGGGCTACCACACAGTGGAGCACGGCGTCAGACACCGGGCTACCACACAGTGGAGTACGGCGTCAGACACCGGGCTACCACACAGTGGAGCACGGCGTCAGACACCGGGCTATCACACAGTGGAGCACGGCGTCAGACACCGGGCTACCACACAGTGGAGCACGGCGTCAGACACAGACCTGCCACACAGTGGAGCACGCCGTCAGACACTGGGCTACCACACAGTGGAGCACGGCGTCAGACACCGGGCTGCCACACAGTGGAGCACGGCGTCAGACACAGACCTGCCACACAGTGGAGCATGCCGTCAGACACTGGGCTACCACACAGTGGAGCACGGCGTCAGACACAGACCTGCCACACAGTGGAGCACGCCGTCAGACACTGGGCTGCCACACAGTGGAGCGCGGCGTCAGACATCGACCTGCCACACAGTGGAGTACGGCGTCAGACACAGACCTGCCACACAGTGGAGCACGCCGTCAGACACTGGGCTGCCACACAGTGGAGCGCGGCGTCAGACATCGACCTGCCACACAGTGGAGTACGGCGTCAGTCACCGACTTGCCACACAGTGGAGCACGGCGTCAGACACTGGGCTGCCACACAGTGGAGCACGGTGTCAGACACCAGGCTGCCACACAGTGGAACCCACCGCCATACAGTTACACACCACATGTTTGGATTGTTCCCATGGCCAACGATGCCGTTCGACGACAGAGACGTGCTCACCTGGTGCGCTGATGCCGGCCGGTGTGACGCCTTCCAGAGCCGACTGGACCAGCGGTGACCAGCGCCCTGCCAGCTGGCCGAGACGGCCGGAGGTCGGCACCCTACACGGTGACGCCAGCAGGCTGCAGGACGACCGCAGCAGGTGGGCGCCGCAGGTCATCATGGCGAGAACCACTTCCGACGGACTGCGGCCGGGAGCAGAGACGTCACACCCGGCCCGGCCAGCTGGTGTCGGCCACACAAGAGGCACGCCAGTTGGGGATCCAGACTGCGGCCGGGAGCAGAGACGTCACACCCGGCACGGCCAGCTGGTGTCGGCCACACAAGAGCCACACCAGTTGGGGATCCTCACACGACAGGAGAAACACCAGCCGAACACCTTCACACTACAGGGGCGCCTGTCAGGCAACTTCTACCCTTGTCTTCTCACACAACCGGAGGAACATCGGCAGGCATTCCCACCAGGCCTTCTCACACGATATGAGGGACACCGACAGGCTTTCCCACCAGACCATCTCACACGGCACGAAAAACACCAACAGGTTTTCCTTCCAGGTCTCCTCACACGATCGGATGAATACAGACACTTTCCCACACCTGGCCTTCTCACATGACACGAGGAACACCAGCAGGTTTTCGTTTCAGGCATTCTCATCGGATGAAATTTCAAAATTTTAGGTATCTCTCATCGGATCGGATGAATAACGGCATTTTTCCACCAGGCCTTCTCGCACGACTGGAGGAACACCGGCAGGCTTTTCCATCAGGCTTTCACATATGACATGAGGAACACCAGCTGGTTTTCTCACCAGGTATTCTCACACAGCATCAGGAACAATGGCAGGTTTTCTCACCAGGTCTTCTCACACAACCGGATGAACACCGGCAGGCTTTCTAACCCGGTCTTTCCACACGACATGAGGAGTCATCGGTGGAAGATGGTTGGCAAATGTGCTGCTCCACATTACAAACTGAGTGTCACCACAATAAAAAGTTGGCGCCATTGAGCAAGTTAAACAATGCAACCTCAGACATACCCAGATACCAGCGACGTGGCATCGCAGATACAAAACTTGATTATAATATGCATGGCATTTTTTGTTGACAAATTAACCACCGAATGAACATAACATGTATATTAACATTTTGAAGTATGCTGTTTGCCCTACGATTCCTCATAATACAAATACAATAATCGGTCTCAGCTATTAGATATCAGGATCCTAAGCTTACATTAGCCACGATGCATTGCAATCACCTACATTTTATGGTGAATTCAGATCCTGCTTAACATCTTATGTTCCATTCACGAATACAAAACGCCGGTCCTAAAAGTGTGTGAACCTTTTTAGCTGTAAGTTACATTATACTTTCTTGCATAAGAGCATGTTTACATATATGGTGGACTGGACAGGCGCCTGGTGCTACCCCAAAGTCATATCTAGGCAGTGATGAATTATTCGTGAAATAGAGTGGAATATACCACTTTCTGAACACTCAATCGACATCCTTCTCCAAGAAGTGCCGACATCCTGCTTTCTGATGAAGAAGAACCTTGGGTTCTTTTACGACGCATTCAACCGCTAGGTTATATAGCGTCGCCAACCTCTCACGCCGATTGGTCGCGGGTGGACTCGGTAAGTTCCGTCGGCTGTGAGATTCGAACCCACAATCTTGCGATCAAGAGTCCGACGCTCTACCAACTGAGCTACCGCGGCCCCCTGCTTTCTGGTGAGTGCTTATCAAGTCTGTATGTCTCCTTTCTAACAGTATCCCATTCATAAGTACCATGTTCATGCTCTCGATAAGGCATGGTGATACACGAACATTTCGCAATGCAATTTCAGGTAAAGGGATTACCTATCATGTGATATGGCATATAATACCAGTTTATTCCATAGGTATGTTTTCTTCCTATTCCGAATATAACTCTTCCTAAATTATGAATATGAAAACAAATTGCAAATGTATGGTCATAAGTACGCCATTGGGCAAATTGGAGTCAGAAAGACATCAAAAGCATGTTAAACGACACTAATTCCATGGCAAATTTCGACATCCTACTGTGCACGTTTCGACATCCCACACCTAACGAAAAACCATTATTTTAACACTGCATGGTTGGTTATTGGTTTTACGACACGTCGACCGTTGAGTCATGTAGCGTCGCCAGTATCTAACGCCGATTGGTCGCGGGCGAAGAGTAGCGACAGGTGAGACTCGAACCCACAACCTTTCGATTGTGAGACGAGCATCTTACCCCTAGACCGGGGCATCTAGGGAGCAGGTGCCATCGATGTACACACGGCGGGACGGACCCCAGTACCTTC
This sequence comes from Ashinkailepas kermadecensis, assembly GCA_034440615.1. NCBI lineage: Eukaryota > Metazoa > Arthropoda > Thecostraca > Neolepadidae > Ashinkailepas > Ashinkailepas kermadecensis. The sequence continues at coordinate 255,630 of JAOTOM010004824.1, forward strand.
CACAGGTCACACCTGGGGAGTAAATACTGTCCACACAGGTACACAGCAGGACGGACCCCAGTACCGTCCACAGGTCACACCTGGGGAGTAAATACTGTCCACACACGTACGCAGCAGGACGGACCCCAGTGCCATCTACAGGTCACACCTGGGGAGTAAATACTGCCCACACACGTACACAGCAGGACGGACCCCAGTGCCATCTACAGGTCACACCTGGGGAGTAAATACTGCCCACACACGTACACAGCAGGACGGACCCCAGTGCCGTCCACAGGTCACACCTGGGGAGTAAATACTGTCCACACACGTACACAGCAGGACGGACCCCAGTGCCATCTACAGGTCACACCTGGGGAGTAAATACTGCCCACACACGTACACAGCAGGACGGACCCCAGTGCCATCTACAGGTCACACCTGGGGAGTAAATACTGCCCACACACGTACACAGTTGGACGGACCCCAGTGCCATCCACAGGTCACACCTGGGGAGCAAATACTGTCCACACACGTACACAGCAGGACGGACCCCAGTGCCATCTACAGGTCACACCTGGGGAGTAAATACTGTCCACACACGTACACAGCAGGACGGACCCCAGTGCCATCTACAGGTCACACCTGGGGAGTAAATACTGTCCACACACGTACACAGCAGGACGGACCCCAGTGTCATCTACAGGTCACACCTGGGGAGTAAATACTGCCCACACACGTACACAGCTGGACGGATCCCAGTGCCATCTACAGGTCACACCTGGGGAGTAAATACTGTCCACACACATACACTCGACGGGAGGGATCGCAGTGCCATCTACAGGTCACACCTGATGATGATTGAGGTTTAGGGGCGCATCGACCAGGGTAGGTCATTTAGCGTCCATACAGGTCACACCTGATGAGTAAATATCATCCACACACATACACAGCAGGACGGACCCCAGTGCCATCTAAAGGTTACATATGGGGAGTAAATACCGTCCACACATACACAGCTGGGCGGACCCCAGGGCCATCTACAGGTCACACATGAGTAAATACCGTCCACACAGGGCGGACAAACCCCCAGTGCCACCCACAGGTCACACCTGGGGAGTAAATACCGTCCACACAGAGCGGACAAACCCCCAGTGCCACCCACAGGTCATACCTGGGGAGTAAATACCGTCCACACAGGGCGGACAAACCCCCAGTGCCACCCACAGGTTACACCTGGGGAGTAAATACCGTCCACACAGGGCGGACAAACCCCCAGTGCCACCCACAGGTCACACCTGGGGAGTAAATACCGTCCACACAGGGCGGACAAACCCCCAGTGCCACCCACAGGTCACACCTGGGGAGTAAATACCGTCCACACAGGGCGGACAAACCCCCAGTGCCACCCACAGGTCACACCTGGGGAGTAAATACCGTCCACACAGGGCGGACAAACCCCCAGTGCCACCCACAGGTCACACCTGGGGAGTAAATACCGTCCACACAGGGCGGACAAACCCCCAGTGCCACCCACAGGTCACACCTGGGGAGTAAATACCGTCCACACAGGGCGGACAAACCCCCAGTGCCACCCACAGGTCACACCTGGGGAGTAAATACCGTCCACACAGGGCGGACAAACCCCCAGTGCCACCCACAGGCCACACCTGGGGAGTAAATACCGTCCACACAGGGCGGACAAACCCCCAGTGCCATCCACAGGTCACACCTGGGGAGTAAATACCGTCCACACAGGGCGGACAAACCCCCAGTGCCACCCACAGGTTACACCTGGGGAGTAAATACCGTCCACACAGGGCGGACAAACCCCCAGTGCCACCCACAGGTCACACCTGGGGAGTAAATACCGTCCACACAGGGCGGACAAACCCCCAGTGCCACCGACAGGTCACACCTGGGGAGTAAATACCGTCCACACAGGGCGGACAAACCCCCAGTGCCACCCACAGGTCACACCTGGGGAGTAAATACCGTCCACTCAGAGCGGACAAACCCCCAGTGCCACCCACAGGTCACACCTGGGGAGTAAATACCGTCCACACAGGGCGGACAAACCCCCAGTGCCACCCACATGTCACACCTGGGGAGTAAATACCGTCCACACAGGGCGGACAAACCCCCAGTGCCACCCACAGGTCACACCTGGGAGTAAATACCGTCCACACAGGGCGGACAAACCCCCAGTGCCATCCACAGGTCACACCTGGGAGTAAATACCGTCCACACAGGGCGGACAAACCCCAGTGCCATCCACAGGTCACACCTGGGGAGTAAATACCGTCCACACAGGGCGGACAAACCCCCAGTGCCACCCACAGGTTACACCTGGGAGTAAATACCAGTCCACACAGGGCGGACAAACCCCCAGTGCCACCCACAGGTCACACCTGGGGAGTAAATACCGTCCACACAGGGCGGACAAACCCCCAGTGCCACCCATAGGTTACACCTGGGGAGTAAATACCGTCCACACAGGGCGGACAAACCCCCAGTGCCACCCACAGGTCACACCTGGGGAGTAAATACCGTCCACACAGGGCGGACAAACCCCCAGTGCCACCCACAGGTCACACCTGGGGAGTAAATACCGTCCACACAGGGCGGACAAACCCCCAGTGCCACCCACAGGTTACACCTGGGGAGTAAATACCGTCCACACAGGGCGGACAAACCCCCAGTGCCACCCACAGGTCACACCTGGGGAGTAAATACCGTCCACACAGGGCGGACAAACCCCCAGTGCCACACACAGGTCACACCTGCTAGGCCGACGACGGCGGCCAACACTCGACACGCACTGCCGGAGTCACAGTCGGCCGCGTGCAGCCGACACACGGACATGACGTCACCGCTCGAACAGATGGCTGAAAGCAGATTGCGTCCGAGCGGAAGCTCGCTGCTGCGTGGTCAGGCTGATTTGTGGGTCACAGCAGAGCGGAAGCTCGCTGCTGCGTGGTCAGGCTGATTTGTGGGTCACAGCAGAGCGGAAGCTCGCTGCTGCGTGGTCAGGCTGATTTGTGGGTACAGCAGAGCGGAAGCTCGCTGCTGCGTGGTCAGGCTGATTTGTGGGTCACAGCAGAGCGGAAGCTCGCTGCTGCGTGGTCAGGCTGATTTGTGGGTCGCCGAGCGGAAGCTCGCTGCTGCGTGGTCAGGCTGATTTGTGGGTCACAGCAGAGCGGAAGCTCGCTGCTGCGTGGTCAGGCTGATTTGTGGGTCACAGCAGAGCGGAAGCTCGCTGCTGCGTGGTCAGGCTGATTTGTGGGTCACAGCAGAGCGGAAACTCGCTGCTGCGTGGTCAGGCTGATTTGTGGGTCACAGCAGAGCGGAAGCTCGCTGCTGCGTGGTCAGGCTGATTTGTGGGTCACAGCAGAGCGGAAGCTCGCTGCTGCGTGGTCAGGCTGATTTGTGGGTCACAGCAGAGCGGAAGCTCGCTGCTGCGTGGTCAGGCTGATTTGTGGGTCGCCGAGCGGAAGCTCGCTGCTGCGTGGTCAGGCTGATTTGTGGGTCACAGCAGAGCGGAGCTCGCTGCTGCGTGGTCAGGCTGATTTGTGGGTCCAGCAGAGCGGAAGCTCGCTGCTGCGTGGTCAGGCTGATTTGTGGGTCACAGCAGAGCGGAAGCTCGCTGCTGCGTGGTCAGGCTGATTTGTGGGTCACAGCAGAGCGGAAGCTCGCTGCTGCGTGGTCAGGCTGATTTGTGGGTCACAGCAGAGCGGAAGCTCGCTGCTGCGTGGTCAGGCTGATTTGTGGGTCACAGCAGTAGGGCAATAGAAGAACCGCGGCACCAGGACAATCCGGGAGAACACTACAGTGTCATGACAACTGGATAACGATTGGTTGCAAGATACCATCACGATCATACGTCTGCCATCATATAAAGTTGGTCGTCAGGGAGTGCAAAAGTGAAACTCACCACCACATAAAAGGTCCCGGTGGCCATTGAAGCATATCATCTATTGTTGCTCCAGTATGTTTCTGGCCCGTTTTTTGTGATGCATGTGTTGTTACGAAGTAGTGATAAAAAATTGCTAGCATGTTCGAAAACAGGTCATTTCAGGGCCAGGGTTCTGGCCCTAGGCCTGAGGTATTCACCGACACCAAAAAAAGTATTTCAGTCTAGAACTAGCCTGTGCTGCCGAGACTCTCGCCCAGACTATGTCGAATAAGCAAGGATGCTGACAAAATAAGAGTCGAGACTACCCGACCCCTACCGTCGGCAAACCCCCACCAAATCTATAAGGGTCAGATATCCACCATCACTTCAGATGCTAAAATAGCATCATTGCCCCTGCTAACAAACGAAACGCCACCGTCATCATGGACCGAAGCCAATAACTAAATCAGATGAACATCACCTCTCAGAAAACACATACAACACGCCGGCGAGAAAAAAAAGATCCGACCTCGAACTGGAAAGAAGATTTTCCACCGCCATTAGAGAGCTACAGAAACAAGCCGGCATCGACCACATGAAGGTGACAACTTCACTCTTCGAACATCGCATTCCCCCGTCCCTACAAGGTGTCTATAATACATAGGCACGGTGTTCCTATTCGACCCATAGTGAGTTGCGTAATCACCTTCCGAGATAGTGGCATCCCACCTGTCCTGAATCGTTACACACTAATTCGGGGAAACTAAGCATGATGTAGAAGGCTCCAAAAAAATATACAGCCAAACTTTCCAAGTGCAGTCTTCAGGATGGTGACAGCATGGCCAGCTTTGATGTAAAGAGCCTGTTCAGCATGGTTCCCACAATAATTGATTTACTATTTTGGCTCATGGGTGTGGCAGCTACATGGTCACTGGTACATGGTACAATGATGATGAATTTGAGTTAAGGGGCACGCCGACTACCAGGGTAATATTGCACCCAGAACTATTCTTACAGTTAATCTGCAATGCTGTTATAGTAGGCAGATTTTGGTCCTCAGGAACAGCGGTATATCTCATTAAAACTTTATTTTTGAAGGAAGGTAAAAATGTCTCCAGAAGAAAGACCTAGGAGTAGACCATCAAGACTATCGAGACAGACCATCGAGTAGCGTACGCAAAGAAGCGTCTGAGCTCACCTGTCCCAAAAGCTGGAGGTGCAGTGGTTCTAATTGCAAACAACCTACCAAAACATGATATACAGTAAGCAGGGATGCTTACTGTGCTGTGGAGTGGGAGGATGTGCTCTAGCTGGGCTGAGGACTGATTCCTGAAACACCATTGAGGGTGCAAATAGGCTTAGGTCAATTTGATGCCCTGCAAAATGGCTAAATATAGTTTCAGTTGTTTTCTTTAAATGTGTACTTAGAGGCACACAATGCATTTTCCACACCAGCAGACATATCATCTTCATGGTAGGATTTCAGCTGCTGAGCTCAAAATGTTAAGATCATTCTGGTGAAGACGGCCTCAACCAGTGTTGGAAATACTAGATCATTCTGGATTTAAGCTATGGAGAAGATAAGTGAACATATAAGCTGGTCACCGACTCACCACATGTCCACATAGGCATGCAGGTCAGCAGGCCGACCGGGCCCACAACCTGTGGACCGGTGCCCAAGAACTACATAAGCAAACATATGTTGATAAAGTATGGGAATTGAGAGTAGATGCCAGTGGATGGTGAGGAACTGATGCTAGTTGGTGTGCACTGTGCACCAGATGGGCCCTCTGGTTCTTGCTTGGCTTCAATTCTTATGTCTTTTGTGTTTTACAGTGAATATGAGCCTAAAGTGAAGAACCATCCACACCTATGCTTATCTGACATAATACATCTGAATTCAACACGAATTCAACACTGTCACAAATGTCTAGTTACCAGGTTATTCCCCCTTAATTCTGCACAAACAATGCAAGGATTCTTATGCATAAAAGATAACCCAAAAATTGCCAACATCATGTGGCAATGGAAATCAACAGCAGGATATGAAAGCATTTGATACGAAAACTGTGATATTCCATGGTGAAATATCTATATAGAGCTTGGTAGGCTAGGCCATGTTATGTTACATTTCTATATTGGCCAATGTAACAGTTGTTGCAGAAGTACTTTAATGTCAAAATGGTGCTACTTTACAGCAGTGCATATTGCTTGCAAAGTTAACCCTCACTGCACTGGGGAGGGGGGTTAAGATCTCCCCTGGTAAAGTTTAGAATGCAAAAATGTGCAAATCCCAGTTGAGCACTGGCTAAAAATAAACTTCTTTCTTTCAGGTCAGGATAGGCTAGGTTCTGTTGTTATTTAATTTCAAAATTTGATACAAATATTCAACATTTTCCATTAAAAAGTTTTTTTTGTATGCAGTGTTGGGCTGGATTAGGTTAAGATATGCTAAATATTTGTCTTTATCTCGAACAATACTTTGAATGCTATATCAGGGATCAAATAATGGTTTTTCATTAGGTGCGAGATGTCAAAACAAGTAGAGTAGGATATAGAAATCTGCCTTGGAAGCATGCCAATTAAAATCTTTTCAGTCCTTCAAGCGTCATTTGAGCCTATAGTGTACTCATGATTGCATGCTGTTGGTTTAATTTTGGAGACACCTAATATATGGATACCTATGTCAGTGACAATGATTGCAAGGCCATGTTATATCAGCAGATCACTTTGTTTAGCATACTGCATAGATAATCTCTGTATCTGGAATTGTGTCATTAGATGCTTGCATAATCAATCCATAATAGTGAGCATGCTACTTATACACCAAATACTCTTAGGAACGAGTCATGGAGAATTAATAAGCACACATCAACAAGCATGGTGTTGATGCATCTTGGAAAGCAAATTGTTGGAGAGACAGATTGGTAAAAATAGTATGATGATGAATGGTAAGTTATATATCAATTGAGTGCAAAATTAGCACTTTTATCAATTAAAAAATCAAAGACATTTCACAATATTCTGGCTGTATTGCCTTCATTAGGGAAACAAGATATGAGGCAAGAAGGAAAACATGTCAAAGCATTTTTTTTAAGCATGAAGTTTTGATTTAAAAAAAAACTAATTTTGCATTTAATTGATATGAAATTACAGTTCATCATAACACTATTTTTACAAATCTGTTTGTCTGACAATTTAATATGTCCAATATTGTGTGTCATGAACTATGTATGATTCAACCCAAATTCTACCTCAGACAAAGGTACATTCGAACCAAGAAACAAGCCAATTCTTGGGCAATTGCATCAAACAGCAGGTTCTTCCTCAGTCAGCTCCAGCACAGCTCTCCTCTGAAGAGCGCCTGCTCATGTAGCAGCGAGAGCATATCTAGAAGACAGCTTAAAGGTTCTAAGGAATAGTCATAGTATTAGACAGCTATTTTGTTGAGCCTCTCCCACAACATCTGAACGAACGGCCACACTGAGGGTCGGAGATGCACAAGCATCAGCTAAATGATAGGCTGCCCTGCCTTTGCCCCCAGAGCACGTGAAATGAAGCTGGCAAAGTGAACATCATTAACATCATAGCAAGACATGTACTAAGTAATACAGAGATGCAGCTAATAATGAATTGAACCATGTACCTGACATGCATTGTGCTCATGGCTGTGTGATATTCTGAAAAGGTTCTGAAGTCAGAGGTATGAAAAGTGAAACTGATTGTTTTTAATAATAAAAATGATTTTAAAAAATATGACATGTTTTCAGTCTCAACCAATATTTCCCTGGTTTCCCTCATCCAATGTTTCCCTGAAGCAGGCAATAAAGCCAAAATACTGAGAAATGTCTCTGAATTTTTAATAAAAGACCTAATCTTGCACTCAATTGATATGTAACTTACCATTCATCACCATACTATCCTTATCTATCCTTGGGAAGGATGTCTATTCAGTGCTCAGAAAGTGGTATATTCCACCCTACTTCATGAATAATTTATAACTGCTACCCAGGTGTATTACCAAACTCAAAATGCCTTTTTGGGTGTTATTTTTCCTCCAACAGAAAAGCATGCACTTGCAGGGGAAACAAGTTGTTGCATCATGTTAACCACTTTCATAAATATTGCATTGGAAAAAGAAATTCCAATAATTAAAAATACCTTAAACTGTAAACTTACCAGTAAGACAATAGGCAGTTTTACAGCAGCTTTTTGCTCTCAGGTCGCGTGGTCTGAGGAACAAGATAGAGGAAAAAGACCTGGCATAATGATCCACATAAATTAAAAGCAACCACCAAATCTAATTCTCAAACCAGTTTTAATAACAAAATAGGTTTTACTATCGATGCTGCTGAAATAAGTAAAATTAAACTTACTAACATCAGCAAATTGCAATGTGCTTTCTGATTTACATGGGGACTGCACTCAGCTCTACTGTATCTGGTAGCCAACAAATGACTGCCAGATAACAAATTGGCACTATGGTTAAATTAGCAAAGGATGCAGTTATAAGCCAACTTCCTGAGGAACGGTAGAGAAAATGATAACAAAAGTATACTTAATCAATGACACACAGTTCATAAATCCATACCTGACACTCCTGACATGTTCACACTGCACAACTAATAAATATTCACAACACACCCCACAAGCAGGACGCTCATGCACCGACCGATGTTACCTGCTGTCTATTGGGATATGGGTTTGGGAATATAAAACAGTTTAAGGAAAATTATACTAAAAACAATCCGTCTAAAATATTTGTATTCCCACCACCAAGTAACAATTTTTATCTACAAAAAAGCTAAGAAAATTGATTGAAATCAATTCTTAGTTTTAGTTGAAGCCAGGAATGACCTGGAAGGATCAAAAGCGACTAGATGGGAGATCTAATTGCTCCTGTAAAACCTCATAATGTGAATGAGGCTGATTTATTCCTCAAAAGTCAGAGCATAACATGAATTAAGGATTCCAGTCTCATTTTATTTTCTAGAGCATCCTTCCATTGCTGTCCTAGGCTTAATGCAGATGGACACCTGTGACTTTTATTAAGCCTTAAACCTTTTGTCTCAAACAAAATGTGATGAAATGTAAAATAGAACCTTTCAGCACTCCAAAACATGCTGCACAAGATGATTTATGCTAAATTATGCCCCATCTTATGCCAGCTATACACATGCCTAATGATGGGAGGCAAACAAGGTGCCTGCCTAAAGGTTATCCTGACATGATTTGATTTGGCCTGTCCAAAGTTAAGCTTCTGCAATCTCGCCCTTGTTTCTGCCCCAGCTTACTTGGATTTGCACAGACCAAGTTATGGGTCCGCTACCGTCGCTCATCCGAAAATAAGAACGAGAGAAAACCCAACGTAACCCGATGATCTTGGATGGACGAAGGAAGATACTTTCCCTGCAACAGTAAAGCCCGGGGCCTTCCAATATCGTTTGGCAAACGGTGACGTCATATGGGCTGGACTATTGCTCGGTCCCGTAGGCGCTACAGCCAAACTTCCGTGTTTTCCACACGATATTTTCGATCTTAAATACCATCAAAATGGGACAAAATCGAGTTCATTGGAAAGCTTAAAGAATCTTGTTCACGAATATGAGCTTTATTTTCTCCTAACACTATGACTTTTTGCTTTGACCCACGCTGCCTGCATGCATGTCGAGCGCTGCAGGAATCGCGCGGTGCCACGGGTAGTAGAAGTATGATGAGACAGGCCAACTGAAGATCACGGCTGGAAAGGAGGGGTAGGAGCAAGTAAGAGATAAATGTTGCAACATAATTCCTCCCCACTCGGTGCAAGGGCGTAAACAAGGGTGGCGGCACTGGTGGCATGTGCCTCCCATGAGAAAGTTGGTACCCCTCCGGCCAGGAAAAGGGGCCAACATTATATTCAGGCTACAGGCGGAGGTACCGATACCGGGTGGAATGTCACGCCCTTATCACCCATGTGCGGATACGGAACCTGCAGCCGGTTTTCAGGATTGTTTTCCATTTTTCATTCATACGCGTCTAGACCAGGGGTGTTCTTTTATATATTTTTGAGGGGCAAATGCCCCTCAGTGTTAGCTCTGTTCCCCAATAATTTAGACTTTTAACATGAGGTACCATGGAGCATGCATCCCATCGTTGTCGGGCTTCCCATTAACTTCATGTATTTTTCACCCCAGTAATATATAGTATAATAATACATATATATATATATATATATGCCGGCCATTTCGGATTATGAAATGGAAATATACGAAAACCCCAATGATATATGGATATATTATTTTATTGCCGGACATTTTATATATGAAAACTTGCCGGCCATTTCGGAAGCATTTGAACAGGAGGGAGAGGGTTGAAATCCACTGACCTTGGAACGATGGTGATAGGCTTGGCACATTGCAGCGCCAAATTAAGTTGTTCCTACTCATCTTAGCAGAAAACAAGAATGGGTACCTATGAAAAATACGGGTCCAAATCCGGCGACTATTTGTATGAGTGTTGCTTGAGCCACCTCAAAATCCGTTTGCCCCCACATGCAAATACTAGGTACGCCACTGTCCACGCTACTCTAACTGGGATGTGTGAACACTGAGCCTTAATCACTGAGAGGGGCTTAGACCTCCAATGTAAAATCCAGCCCATTAAATATAGGTGTTTCTGTTGTTGGGGACGGGAAGGTGGTGTGAACAGTAGCAGTTCCTCCCACAACCTCAAAATACTGCAGCTTAAAGCTGTGGATTCCTTGTTTTTTCAAGCAAACATTTGGATAAAAAGCTTGACTTTCCCCTGCACCAGCCTTGAAGGCCTGTCGATAGCACTGGCCATGAGTGCATCCCAGAGTGAGGCCACCAGGTGACCAACCCCCTCCCTGAACTGACGAAACTTCAATTGAAATTGAGCTGAAATTGAATATCCAACATACTAAAGCTTATAATATTGGCATGAATACACACGGACATGTTTCGACCACTTGTCCGCACCATTTCGGAGTAAGAGAAGACCACAGATATAATTATTGCTGTTCTCCAACATTCCTACCAGATATTCCTACCAAATGCTGAAATTGTTTGCTATCTCATAAAAAAGCACCTTACTTGTCATAAAAAGAGGTGGCTTAGTGCTTTATTTATCTTTTTATGCATGCATGGCTACAAATCCTCTTCTTAATAGCATCTTTTGCACTGCAGTTAGTCAAATTTGTATCCCAAGTGCACTCAGTGTGCCTTTTCCTTTAGGGGTCATGGGTCACTGAACCAGCTAATGCACACAGTGCACCTCAAGTTACTAAAATGTACAGTCTATGATGTGACCATGCAGAAATAATGCTCCAATGCATATGCACTCCAGTAAGAAAATGTCATTAATTATGCATGGTAATTCACAAGCAAATTGAGTCGATAAAAGCATCATAGTTGGAAATGAGGATATTTCCATGAAAAATGCACTTTAATGCTACCCTTAAAAGCTCTGGAGCAATTCCCACATATATATATATATATATATATATATATATATATATATATATATATATATATATATATATGTATGCATATATATATATATATATATATATATATATATATATATATATATATATATATATATATATATATATATATATATATATATATATATATATATATATATATATATATATATATATATATATATATATATATATATATATATATATATACTGATACACAAACATAGTATTCAACTAAATTTTGATAACCTGCATCGAAGATATATGCTGACTCTGCTATGCTATATGCTAACTCTGAGGTAAACCTCAAATCATATCAAATAGCTAGAAATAAAGTTAGGTGTGTTAGGGCATCTAAAAGACTGGCTGAAATCAAATTAGCTCGGGAATGTTCAGCAGGTAATGCTAAGAGATTCTTTAGTTTCTACAAATTTAAGGCTAAAAGTGTGGTGTAGGACCACTGGAGGTATAGCAGTTCCTCTAGGTATACTTTTCAGGCGGTCTATGGAATACTCTGAAGTGCCTGAAGATTGGAGAAATGCAAATGTAGTTCCAATTTTCAAAAAGGGAAGTATGAAGTTTGTAGGGAACTACAGGCCAGTCAGTTTGACCTCAATAGTTTGCAAGGTACTAGAAAATCTGGTTAACAGAATGTTCAGATTCATCTTGATAGGCACTGTGGTGTCCCGAGCACAGCCCATCTAGCGGCCGAGTGAGGAACTCGGGTTTCACGCCCAGCCGGCAGAGGGCTGATCCGGGGGCCCCGGCCGACCGGCGGAGAGTAACGTGGCGTGAGGAGTCGAGAGCGGACTGGTGTCAGAGCGTCGGATCGTGCCTTGCGTTGATATAATACTAAGTGCCTTGCCCGCCGCTGGTGCGTGTTTGCGACCCATCGGAAGAGGAAGACAGGAGGGGATAGAACACTTGGCGACCAGGAGCGTACGGAATAGCGGAGGACTGCATACCTGTTCGGACTGGCGGAGTGCTGCGTTTGGGTCGGAGTGACAGACGCACCTGTTGGCGGGCACTGCAGACGCGTCCTACCCGCGGTGTTGTGCGTGCGAGTCACCGGGACGAGGAGTCTGATTGTGGCGAAGCCGCCGGAAACGTCTCGCGGATTGCCCCGCGTCGCACGTGGACGAGGCGGCCGCCATTTTTTCCCGCCCGGAAGTCCCCGCTGCGTGTATGGCGGGACAGTCTACTTGACTCGCGCGTAGGCGCAACGCCGTGGGCGCCTAGCTACAGCGTGACCTGGACCAAGGCCATTGGCCGCGGGGGTGTGTGGCGGTGCTGTGCGTGCTTAGCGCATCTGGGAGGACTGCCGGTCGGCTGCTGTGACTCGTGACTACATCGCATGGCTACTACTGCTCTGGGTCTGCCGGGGGTGGCAGCCTATCAGATAGGTCATGACTTCGAGCGGTGGCTGCACAGCGTCGAGGTCTACTTGGCCGCACTGGACATTGTGGCTGAGGGGCGGAAGACGGCAGTGCTCCTGCACTTGCTGGGTCCTGAATTGCAGGAGGTATATACCACGCTGCCAGCACCTCACGGGGTGCAAGGGGAGTATACTACATGCGTCTCCAAGCTACGGGCCTACCTTGCACCAGAGCGTAACGCCATCGCTGAGAGGATGGCGTTCCGGCGCATACGAATACGAGAGGGGGAATCCTTTGAAGGCTTCCTCGCACGGCTGCGGTTGGCGGCAGGGAGGTGTAACTTCCCTGGAGAGCAGCTCACAAACGCGCTCAGGGATCAGGCCATCGCAGGCAGCAGGTCTCGCCTGCAGGAGAAGCTGCTCCAGCGTGCTGCTGAGAAGGGTGATGGGTTGACCCTACAGGAAGTGGCTGCCCTGGCGCGGGCAGCTGAGCAGACGCAAAAGCTGGTACTGGAGATGCAGCAGGCCAGTGTGGCGGAGTACCAGCCACAACAGCAGGTTCAGGCAGTTCAGCCACAGCGACGGCCGAACCCAGCGCCAGGTAGGGCCCTGACAGGGGACAAGAAGGCCTGCTTCAAGTGTGGGCAGTACGGTCATTGGAAGCGGGACTGCCCGGAGCAAGCACGGCAGAGCAGGGTCAAAGGTCTGCGGTGTTTCGAGTGTGGACGGATGGGACATATGCGTCGCAACTGCCATCAGCAGAGCAAGGTGAAGCTAGTGCAGCAGAGTAGTGGCGAGGAGACCGAAGCTGGCGATTGGCAAGTGAATGCCATTCTGCCCGAAGGGGCGGAGTATGCCAAGGTCCGGGTCAACGGGCAGCATCTGACCATGCTAGTGGACACTGGGTCTCCAGTCAGCATTGTCAGCAACTGCACAGCCCTCCCTGCCCTCAAGCTGCGACCCTGTCGGCTGCGACTGACCTCCTTCACAGGCCAGACCATCCGCCTGCGGGGCGAGGGGGAGGTGCTGGTGCAGGCAGGTGGCCAATCGGTGCGCCTGCGTCTGGTGGTGTCGGACATCGGTCCACACCGCCCTCTGCTGGGACGGGAGTGGCTCAAGGTGCTGAAGAAGAGGGCAGAGCTTGATGCACCTGCGGTTTGCCCAGTGATGCCCAGGCTGACACTGCAGCAGGTGATTGAGCGACACCAGAGTGTGTTCGGGGAGGAGTTGGGCAGGATACCCACCAAGGTGTCACTGAAGCTGAAGCCGGGGGCCCAGCCAGTGTACCGGCGTGCCAGGCCTGTGCCCTTCGCTCTCCATGATGCCATCGAGCGCGAGCTGGACAGATGGGTTAGCCAGGGCATAGCAGAGAAGGTGAAGCCTGGCGACTTCTCTGGCTGGGGCACACCTCTGGTGCCTATCCCCAAGCAAGATGGAGTGCGACTGTGTGCAGACTACCGGATCACAGTCAACCCTCAGCTGGAGCCATTGAAGTACCCGATGCCCACGCCAGAGGCGCTCTTCGCCAGCATCAAAGGCAGGAAGTTTGCCAAGCTGGACTGTCTGAACGCATATTTGCAGTGCGAGCTGGACGACAAATCCAAGGACGTGACGACAGTCACCACGCACCGAGGTTCGTTCCGTATGAACCGACTGCCCTACGGCATCAGCGTCTGTGGGGCGGTGTTTCAATCCATCATGGACCGTGTGCTGGATGGTCTCCCCGGGGGGTGTGTGCTACCTCGACGACATTCTCGTCACGGCAGACGGTGACCGTGAGCTACTCCAGCGGTTGGACGGGGTCCTAACGCGACTGGAGGACAACGGAATGCGGCTCAATAAGGAAAAGTGCGAGTTTGACTTGAAGGAGGTGGTGTACCTCGGGTGGAGGGTGTCGGCAACAGGATTGCGCCCTCTGGAGGAGAAGACCAGCGCCATCAAGCGGGCACCGGAACCGCAGAACGTCCACCAGCTGAAGTCTCTGATCGGCTCAATCAGCTACTACCAGCGGCTGTTGCCAAACCTGGCGACGGTCCTGGCTCCGCTGTACGCTCTGCTGAAGAAAGACGTGAAGTGGAAGTGGACCGAAGCCTGCTCAGCGGCCGTGACCCGCATAAAGCAGATGCTGGTAACAGCACCGGTTCTGATGCGGTACGATCCGGCTCTGCCTCTGCGGCTGGTCACAGACGCCAGCTCAACCGGCCTGGGAGCGGCTCTGCTCCAGGCGATGCCGGACGGGATGGAACGACCAGTGCAATACGCTTCCCGGACCCTGAGCCCCACTGAGCGCAAGTACGCCCAAGTGGAGAAGGAGGCACTGGCCGTGTCCTTCGGGGTCAAACGGTTCCACCAGTTTGTCTTCGGGCGGCCTTTCACCCTGGTGGTGGACAACAGGACTCTGTCACGGATCTTAAGCCCTGACCGGGAGCTGCCGTGCCTGGCCGCGGCACGTATGCAGCGCTACGCGCTCCATCTGGCTGCATATCAGTACCGAGTGGAGCTACGTCGCACCGATGCGATGAGGGTAGTGGACACCCTGTCGCGGCTGCCGGTCTCCAACCCGGCGGACGAGCGGGCGGCGGCAGAAGAGGAGGCGGAGCATGGCAGTGGCTGCGTGCTTTTCTTCGCGGACGAGGGACCAGGTCTGACTGCACGCGACATCGCCACGGCAACGCGGCGGGATCCGGTGCTCGCCCGAGTACTGGCGGCGGTGCGATCCGGCTGGCCGGCGGTGGTGGACCCCGACCTCGTCCCGTTCAAGACTCGACAAGAGGAACTGTCCACAGACGCCGACTGCGTGCTCTGGGGCGGTCGGGTCGTGGTGCCGCGTGGGCTTAGTGCCGTGAAGGAGCTACGAAGGACACTTCGGATCCACGGAAATGAAGCAGCTGTCGCGGCGGGGTTCGTCTGGTGGCCGGGGCTGGACGCCGAGCTCGAGGCGCTGGCGCGCGACTGCGTCGCCAAGAGGGCAGCGCCCCCTCACGCGGCTCGGCACGCCTGGGAGCCCGCCAGCGGGCCGTGGCAGCGCACCCATGCCGACTTCATGGGCCCGATGTTGGGCTGTAGCTTCCTCGTCGTCGTGGACAGCTATTCCAAGTGGCTGGAGGCGGTACCGATTGAAGACAACGACGGCCGGCCGGACAGTGGCCGTAATGAGGGACATGTTCGCTCGGCTGGGGCTGCCACTGCAAGTAGTGACTGACAACGGCCCTCAGTTCGCCAGCCACGAGTTCGCCACTTTCATGCGAGCCAACGGCATTCGTCACGTTCGCGTCGCTCCGTACCACGCCTCATCAAACGGGTTGGCGGAGCGGGCGGTTGGCGCGTTGAAGAACGCCCTGAGGACGACCGTGGCTGCGGGCGCCGGAGTGGACCTCGCGTTGGCCTGCGCACTGATGGCCTATAGGGCGACCCCGCATGCGGCTACAGGGCGTACGCCAGCAGAAATGCTGTACGGCCGGGACATCCGCACACGGCTAAACCTGCTGGTGCCGAGTGCGGACACAGCCCTACAAGAGGTCGGCCAGCGGCTGCAGGAATTAGCAGGTGGCAGGTTGAGATAATTTTGGCTAGGAGCCGCCGTGTGGGCGCGGTGCTACACCGGCGCGAGTAAGTGGGTGCGCGGGACAGTTGTCGCACGCCCCGGTCCCGTGTCCTACGAAGTGGACGTGGGGCACGCTATCTGGTCTCGCCACGTTGACCAACTGCTGGCGGCGGAGCAGCGAGGCGACGCACTCGCCACGGATCGAGGCGACAACGGAGAACAGCGACCGGCGCGCGGACATGGTGCGCCACCAGGCTGGACACGCGTGGCTGCTGCAGCTCGCGAGCCCGCGATCGCGGCACCGCAGATTGTCCGTAGCAGTGGCGACTGTGCGGACGCCGGCGAGTGTGCGCCGAGCGCTCATTCCCCGGAGGGCGGCAGGGGACGGCGAGTAGTGAGCGCAGACGACGGCGAGGGCAGCGAGAATGCCACCACCACGGATGGAGAGCGCGGCCAACGGGCGGGCGCGGAAGACAAGGAGGACGGGACCCCGGAGGCTTCCCGTGGTGTCGGCGACCGCAGCAGCAGTGCGGCAGGTGGCGACAGACGTGACGCAAGCAGCGGTGCTGGCCGCCAACTCGAGTGCCGCCGGCGGGATCGCGCGTGGTGCAGCGGTATCGGTGGGAACGGGCATCCCACGGCCTCGGCGATCGGACAGGGCCACGCGAACGTCCAAACGTCTGATTGAGGAGATGTAGATGTGTTTAAGGGGGTGGGGTGTGGTGTCCTGAGCACAGCCCATTTAGCGGCCGAGTGAGGAACTCGGTTTCACGCCCAGCCGGCAGAGGGCTGATCCGGGGGCCCCGGCCGACCGGCGGGGAGTTACGTGGCGTGAGGAGTCGAGAGCGGACTGGTGTCAGAGCGTCGGATCGTGCCTTGCGTTGATATAATACTAAGTGCCTTGCCCGCCGCTGGTGCGTGTTTGCGACCTATCGGAAGAGGAAGACAGGAGGGGATAGAACAGGCACAATCTTTTAAGGGATACTCAACATGGATTTCGATCTCGAAGGTCTTGTTTAACTAACCTTTTGGAGTTCATGGAGTATGTTACTAAAGAAGTAGACAATCAAAGCAGGATGGATGTTGTGTACTTGGACTTTAGCAAAGCTTTTGATAAAGTTCCACATATGAGGCTAATTCATAAACTACAGCAACATGGGATTGTTGGAAAAGTTCTAGGTTGGATTGAAGCATGGTTGAGGGGAAGGAAACAAAGGGTAATGTTAAATGGATGTAAATCTGATTGGAAGGATGTTCTGAGTGGTGTACCACAGGGCTCTGTTCTAGGGCCACTTCTCTTTATCATCTTTGTGAATAACATTGAGGTAGGGCTGAGGAATAGTGTTCAAATTTGCTGATGACATCAAACTGGTAGGAGTGGCAAACAGTTGGGATCAATCTAGTAATATTCAACTAGACTTGGAGGACCTAAAAAAATGGGCTGATCAATGGCAGATGTCATTCAACTATGACAAGTGTAAGGTTATGCATCTGGGGTCTGGAGGTGAGACTTTCAGATATACAATGGGAGGGAGGGAACTGGATGTTATTGAAGAGGAAAGGTACTTAGGTGTGTTGGTTTCAAAAGACCTTAAAGCAGAGAAACAATGTACCTCAGCTAGGAACAGGGCACTCAGAATGCTGGGACTCATTAATAGGAGTGTGATATATAAGAGCAAGGAAGTCATGAAAAAAACTGTACTTAGCATATGTGCGACCCCACTTGGAATATTCTGTGCAAGCTTGGAGCCCCTACCTAGAAAAAGATATAGACAAGTTAGAAAGAGTGCAACGCAAAGCAACTAAACTCATCAGTGGAATAGGTAGCTTAGAATATGGAGAAAGGCTTGTGGCATTAGATATGTACTCACTCAAGTATAGGAGATTAAGGGGGGACATGATTGAAATGTACAAAATTGTTAAAGGACTATATCAGGTCAATTTAAATGGTGCTCTTCAGTTTAAAATATCACACAGGGGTCACCAATTCAGGTTAGACAAATTGAGGTGTAGGACAGTTAAGCGACAACAGGTCTTCAGTCAAAGGGTTGTTGATCAGTGGAATGGGCTGCCTGCTGATGTTGTGGGGAGTTCCTCATTGAATGTATTTAAAAGTAGGGTGGACAAATTTTTTAGACAGGAAAATCTTGTTTTTGAGTTCTAATTTGGATGACTGGGGTGAGATTTATGTTAAGTGTGCACAGCACAGACCCCTTTAAGCAGGGGCTATGGTAGCACAATGGGTATGATGGGAGGAGCTTGCAATTGTTGAGGGTGTTATGCAATAGCAAGTGGATGATGCTAGATAGGCTGGGATATATAGCTTCCTAGGAACTTGGGATAATGGATTGATTGGGGTGAGAATATGTACATTTCTAGTACCTTTTCTAGATAGGCTTAACCCAGATGGGCCCCTGTGGCTCTTATTAAGCCTTAACACTTTATGACTTTATAAGATGCTTCCCACTTACTCTACAAAATATTTTACCTTCTTATTACTTCACACAGGGCTGGAGGGCAGTTAGTGGGGCACATGTCATGCCAAATATGCTTACTTTTTAGTGCCATCTAATGGTTTCCCTATGCTGGGCAATGGGTATTGAATTACTGTTATATCTGTCATAACATGTATGTTGCTTTCATCTGGTGTTCATGCCACATTCAAGATCATAATATTCCAAGACATGGCTAGCAAAGCTTTTTCTCCAAAGGCAGGTTAGGAGAGGTTAGGTTTGGTTATGCGTCATTTTTACATTTATTTATAATGCTATGCTACCTAAATGAAAGCCATTTTTGGTGTTATTTTGTTCACAGCCTGAAGTATTTGCAGTGAAAATGAGTGATCCCATCATCTTAATTACCTTCATAAACATTGCATTGGAATGATTAATTTCAAGGATTCATAAAACACATTAAAGCATAAATTTACCGGTAAGCCTAGGTTCACTTTTGGCAAATCCAGCTATGGTTTTAATTTCAATTCGTGAAACTTTAAGGGTTATGAACGATAACAGGTTGAGGGTTGATGTATCCTATGAACTGAAGAAATTATGCACGAAACATAAGAGCATGTTCAATAACCTAGGAATCCAAACAATATTCATCAGCCTCATATTTCAATCTCCCGTACCAACAATCAGAAACACCGTATGCCCAACCACAACAACACTCTGATGTCTTCGCTGCGCCACAGATAAATCTTAGCCAGGTTTTAAAACGTATTTGGAACATTTACGTGACGTCACCGTATATACCAAAATCCTGGTAGCTTCTACTAGAAATCTCGCACATTCCTGTTGACGTCACTTGGGCTGGAACTAGAATACCTACTGGATTCCGTTGTACCCTTCAGTATTAGTACCCAGAGTAAAGCTAACAGTGAGTTAGGAATGATCAGGCATGAGGGAATGGTCTAAAAAACAGACACCCTCTCACATACACCGTTTGACAGACACCATCTCGCAGACATGGGCGACCTCGGCAACCGCTGGCTCGATCTTAATGAAACCTTCACTAAACGACCGGCCGCGTTCCAGAGGCGTGCGGTTTGCACTTTCGTGGCCTTTGATTAAGTCAAAGGTCAACAAATCGCCGGAAAACAAAAAAAATCCTCGCAGACATAGCGGATCTCGGCAACCACTGGATGAATCTTAATGAAACCTTCACCAAGCGATCGGCCGTGTGCCAGAGGCGTGCGGTTTGGACTTTCGTGACCTTGGGTCAGGTCAAAGGTCACCAAATCTCCGAAAAACACAATTTTTGGCTCACAGAGATGGCCGATCTCGGCAACCGCTGGCTCGATCTTAATGAAACCTTCACCAAACGATTTTGAAAAACAAAATGTTTGGATTACAGACCGCCAGACATCCCATGACAGTGATAGTCTAGTATTCGCCTCGCTTGTACGATAACTGGTTGAAAGTCGAACAGCCCTTACTGCCCTTGTATTGGCCTGTGTGATAGCTAACCAAACAGCAACAGTTTGTTATACAACGGTTTCATCAGCAACTGAAGCATACGACGACGCGTGGTTTTACAAGATTCGTATCTTAAAGTATTTACAGGCATCAGTGACGCACAACCGCCCAACGTTTTACCGCCGATCTCCGGTTCACTCCACGTTACATATTAATTACGTGGTAACGTGACCGGTAACGGTAACGTAACGTGGAGAGGTCTCGAGACACGCGCACAACACGCATTGCCAGGTGTCTTCTCCGGGATGGGTGACCCTCGCGCCATCACCAGGTGAAGTCTTAGTCCTCTTATGCAGGACGTCCGGGAGTTGGTTGACCAGTCCACGTGATCACACATTCCGTCCAGTCATGATACTCAGGCACCTGTTTGCCATCATGAGCTGTCTGTGGCCCGTGATGAAGTGAGCTGGACCAACTCATCCAGCTCGATGATCCGGTCAGGCACACGTTGACCTGCCGATCGGATGTCAGCTCGTCTTCACCAGGCGGAAGGGGCGGGCAGGTCGAAGGTTGTCCTGGGTTCCGGAAACAGAGATCGTTAAGTGGATGTGGACGTGAAGACCAGGTGAATAGGAAACGATTTTGACTGCCATATACATTCCACCAACTGTGGTAGCGCACACTCGATCCTCACTGTCCGTTACCAATACACTGTACGATCACGGTCTCTCTGTATTCTCTATACACGGCCTGGCTAGACACGCTGTTGTCTAGAACCTTGCTCTCACGCGACTGGCTCTGTCGGGGCGAACAGATGGGAGTGGGTCGCGCATCCGTGGTGCTATAACCATAAACCACGGTCCGCGTCCACACATGCGACACATGCACAACACCAACAAACAACATAGCGTCAGAAAGGACATCAAGGTCACATGCGTTCAGTTCATGAGCATTTATTTCAACATCTCCATTTGCAGGTTCATTTGGGCCATCATAGCCTCGTTTTGTTTCCATGTTTCCCATCATAGCTGCGTTTTGCTTCTCCACAACTCATTCCGTTTGTCTCTCCATCTACTCGTTGATTAGCACACATAACAAACAGAAAACCTACGGCGATACTGTATGACTTTATGATACAGCCCTATTGGTGGTCAAAATCGGAGGGGATTTTGAAAAGGATTTCAGGTAGCCTGGGCTCGCGGTTTTCTCGTTGAGCTTTCGGCAAGCCGGTAGAAGAATAGTAGTGACGGCGGCTGTCCAACGTCGCGTTGACAGCTGTGGTGACCCCGGGTCATGTCACCAAACGTGGTGATTGATCGGCAACGGCTGTGGGTCGCCACATGCTGATGCCAGATCGTCAGACTTCCTTGGTCTTTTCTTCACCTCGCGGCAAGTGGCCGGTGCGGCAGTCGTCTGCTCGCCCAACTAACGGTACCACAGTACCAGTTGGATACTACAGTACCAGTTGGATACCACAGTACCAGTTATATACCTCAGTACCAGTTTGATACCACAGTACCAGTTAGATACCACAGGACCAGTTGGCAGGGCTAAAAAATAGCGCCGTCCTAGCGATAGCGTCGGCGACCAGATGCTGGCTCACCAGGCTTCAGTGACGACCGAAACCAGAATTTTTCTTTGATACGTCCGTCAAGATTTTAACCATAAAGGACAATTCGTCGATATATCAGTAATTTGTATTTAGCAGCACTAATCTTTTTCCAGATGAAGAGTATACTAGGACCGTACCGCGAATTCTACCAAATATGCCGTCCCTCTTGCCAACCATGTTTATACTAGAACCTCCCGTCGGCACAGAACGGCGCTTTCCCGACAACCACAATACTAATTTGAATTATAATTTGATGAGCCATCTCCAATGCTTTGCTAAAGAATAAGGTGCAATGCTAATATGCATGAAGATTTCAGCACAATGCTGGTACTATTCTTTGGATGGGTTTCATCCATATACCTAGAATAGGATATATCTGGAATAGATGGTGTTTTCTACTCTGCCCAGGATATCTGTTTTCGGCATCCCAATCTAGTGCGAAATGAATACATGCATGTTATTATGTCAGATTTGAAACTATAATAATTGTGCCAGAATTTGTGCGCACTGTAGAAACATTATGGAACATGTACAGATGTGTTGAGCTATGGTTGAAAAAAATGATGCTTGGTTCAAGCACCCTTTTTGGCAAATATCCCTGGATATGCACCGTTATTTCGTCGTTTTTTTCTGGAACTATGCTAGATGTGTCGAGAATAATATGTATTTTTCAACTTGGTTCAACATATGGCAAAAACTGAAGACGTGTAAAGTTAGGACAATGCATTTCCCTTCAATAGAGCTGTCATCAGCTGTAACATATTTGTACATATGCAGTATGTTTGGTGCTGTATGCCAAAATTCAGGTGGAATTCATTAGTTTAAAAGCAAGGAATGTTGAACATGGCTCAATTTGTTTTTACTGCCGCATTTTGAGAGCACAATGTTTGGCATTCAATTCTAAAGTTGCAATTTTGTCTTTTTGAACCATAAACTCCTTTTTGTATTTGTCCAGTCAGCTTGGGCATGTTTATATAACAGGAGGAAGTTTGCAGTCATTTTCAAACATCTGGAATCTTTTGGCCAAAAAGACCATGCTTTTTCATGAAGGATAATGTTCCGGATGACAAACATCCAGTACAGGATCATTTTTCCAATCCTGGTTGGACAGAGTACATGTCAGCAGTCACCACGGTTGGATTTGTGTCTTGTAATCCTGGATGTGGAGAATAAAATGAATGGGTAATTGAATATGGAGAGGATATTGTTATTCCAGTCGATGACATCGGAATATCGGCCTACACTTTCCAGTGAATCTTGAGCACATCACAGAGCAGTTCATAGTCTAACAGCACCATTGAACCTCCAAGTGAAAAATGTGAGGAAGATTTCCTCAAGAGGATGATGTTCTGGATGCCACAAATACAGGAATATCCTATTTTTCAAACCCTGGCAGTTACTAATCTGGTGGTGCATGTACACACCCCTTTTCTGATCACTATGGATTGCATATTCTTCCATGTTCAACTGAGTGGGACAATAACATGGTGCAATATTTGGGTCGTTGGCGCAATATCTTGATATATTATGCCCAACCAAATATTTCACTTCAAATTCGCATTATTAGCGTTGATCTCAGTTACCCTACCATCGCCTATTACTAAAGTCCCCGCATGCATTGCGTTTTGTGTGAACCATTTTGTCTTTTATCACGCTAGGGGGATATCGGCCTTCACGTTGATACTGACTCCGCACTGCAAGAACCGAACTATGAGCATGGATTCGCTAGGCTGCTCCAAAGTACAACAATAACAAGAAGTGATCCTACAAGATTGACGACATCCGCATAGTCAGTGACCTGCGCGCCATCCGGGAGTCGCCGACCTAGAGCGTCGTCGGCACTGCACTGGCAGCTGCGTCTCGCCTGCACATCAGCGGGTTGACCACCAACACCGTGCCGCCAGGATCCGTCCGCGCCGCTTACCACGTCCTGAAGAAACTGCTGCGCTCGCAGTGCAAGTCTCGGCACTGGTGGTGCATCTGTGCCTTATCTCGCCGAGGGCGTGGTTGAAAGTATGGCAAGCACAGATATAGCCATGTTTGGCACAAACCACGTGCTGATCACCAAAACGTCTCACATCAGTTGATTGTTCGGCGGAACGCCCCTGACGTGGGCCCGTGACGTGGCACACACAGACTATCACAGACACTGACTCATAAAGAGTGCTGCAAAGAAACCCTCGCTTGAACAATTTTATCCTCACAAGCATTGAGGGCGGGGGGGGCGATGGAAGGAACTGTGATCTCCCACCACAAGTCGTCGAGGGATCTTTAGAGCTTAGCATAGTTTACGTCTTTCGAGATATGGCGAAGTATATAGTAGTGACTACTTGTGATGCTTGTGATGACTACTTGAGGCGGCCACTGCCGTACCTGTGAGGAGGCCTCTGCTGTGGCTGTGAGGTGGCCTCTGCTGTGGCTGTGAGGTGGCCGCTGTCACGGCTGTGAGGCGGCCGTTGTCAGGACTGTGAGGCGGTCGTTGTCATGGCTTTGAGGAGGCCGCTGTCATGGCTGTGAGGCAACCGCTGCCGCACCTGTGAGGTGGCCACTGTAACGGCTGTGATGTAACCACTACCGAACTTGTGAGACGACCACTGCCGTGGCTGTGAGGCGGCCACTGCCGCGGCTAAAACTGATAGGCAATGGTGTAAAATGTTATATCAGTTGTGCCTAATCTTACATTGTCTAGAAAAATCATTTTTCCTGAAGGACGCTATTTAGAAGTGCACCACCGACATTCATTTGGACCAGGATACCATTCACATCAGCGTGTTTTCATGTTTCTTCCACAAAATGTACCCAGCTGAGAAATGTGCTTAAGAAGATCTTAAACAAAGGGGCTTATGCCTCCTAGTTGGTTCGGTTACTACCATCCACGTGTAGAAGTACTGTACCTGTCAGCAATTAATAAATGTTCGTTGTTTTGTATGCAACATGATGTAGATAACAGTTAATGGGAATTCTAAGAATTCATATGGGACTCGACATTTCATATCTTATATACACGGTGGAAGATTGCGAGCAATTGATGTCAGATTGCCAAATATTGCTTGGGATTTTTCATCTTCATGTGCCAAACTCCAGATTGTGTTATCCTTAGCTATCTTCGAGCAAATTTTGTTCATCCTCCACTGTCTCCGAGCGACTTTGTTCATATGCACAGTCAATGAACAAATGATTTACAGACAGTCTCTCAGTCTCTTCCCTGCATGCGACGGTGACGGATTTACAAGTTCCTATCGGCAGGAGGACATTCCTTTCGGCGCGCCAAAATTTATTCAGGGCGCCAAGCGACGACTATTGCTGAGGAAAAAATCGATGAAAGGCTGGAAGACAGACAAATCTTCAAAAAAGGGCAATCACGAAAAAGCACGTTTCGGAAATTTGATGTTATCCAATCCCGATGGAGAGCCGCCACTCCCCCCCCCATTGGACACGTACCTGATCGGCGACCAATTTCCCAGAATTGAATCTCGTCGGCGACAACCGAAAGTTTTTTAGCCCTGCCAGTTGGATCAGATCCGTGTTACCGTACCGGTTGCAGAAAACTTCCATCAGATCCGGGACCACGGCAACCAGTGTAGACAAGGGGCAGTTATATTAGGTGCAGTGCTGTGTTGAGCATGATTATGAACAAGAAAAACGCGTAAAATAGCCTTATGCTCATGTTACAACAGAGAAATAGATCAAATTCGCACTGTATATATTTCGGCCACGGGCCTTCCTCAACAGACCCTTGGCCCAACAGACTGTTGAGGAAAGCCCGTGGCCGAAATATATACAGTGCGAATTTGGATCTCTTTCTTTGTTGTAGCATGAGCATAAGTTTATTTTACGCGTTTTTCCTACTCATAGCTTGTTATACAATGGTTTCAACAGCAACTAGAGCATACACCTACCTGTGGCATCACAAAATGCGTGCCTGAAAGTCTCCACAGGAATTTTTAAACCACATACTAGCGGCTGCCCAATCGCATGCAGTTTTTAATAGCTGAGTTGGACATTATGCACACCCACGTGCAGAACTTCCAAGCTGTCGGACCCTGAGGGGCTGCTACACGTGAGTTTGATGTGCAGGCTTATGTCGCCTGCGATGCGCTGCGCTGGCCGTTGGCGCAGCGCAACGGCCATGTATTATTATTTTTTTATGTTTTATTATGCTTTTTGTACATGTATTACTCTTTTGACTTGTATCCTTTTGACCTGCATTTTTTGCAGCTTGTATTCTTCTGACTTGTATCTTTTTTAATTTATTATTTCAACTTGTCTGTTCAACTAAAAAAACACAATAAAACAATGGGGTGGACAATTATTCTTGTTCAAGAATTTAATTTTTGGGGTTATAATTACCGGTGGATGATGATGCGGCTTATGCTCATGCTCGTAGGTGTACACTGTGCAGGCCCTTTAAGCAGGCATGGATGGTTGAATGGTTGAATGGTTGAATGGTTGAATGGTTGAATGGTTGAATGGTTGGTTGATGGTTGAAATGTTTGAATTTAACAGAAATGATGCAATTAGAGGTCATCAATTCAAAATTAAAGTTAATCACAGCAGGACAAGGTTAAGACAGTCTTTCTTCACCAACAGGGTAGTAGAACACTGGAACCAGCTGCCAGGAACCATTGTCAGTAGCAACACACTGAACATCTTTAAAAACGGCATAGACAATCATTATAAGAATAGGGAGCTTGTTTTTCTGTATTCCAGGGAGGGTTGATCGACAGACTTGGTGGGCAACTGGTTCAGTGTCCAAAGTGCAACCAAGAAGGGCCCTTGTGGCTCATAGTTGCAATGATCTTTTATGTCTTTATTTATGTCTTTATGTTGAAATTTATTGATGGGGAATTTGATCCACATGTGTTATGCGTTATGGAGTGAATAGGGCTGGATATATATTTTAGGTGTGTATAATGTTGATGGATGGTTTCATTGGAATTTAGGACGCGGCATTCTTTACCTGCCATTATTTCAGGTTGTATTCTTTAAACTGGTATTATTTCAGCTTGTATTCCTTCGACTTGTATTCTTCAAACTTGCATTATTTTGACTTGTATTCTTTC